>PVIH01000901.1:62529-282409 GCA_004025045.1 Sigmodon hispidus
CACACACACACACACACACACACACACACACACACACACACACACACACACACACACACGACCAACAAAGCTTGCTCGGCGAGGGAAGATCTCGCAGTGCAAGTCTGACAACATGAGGGTGAGCGCCAGGACTCATAAAAGTCAGACAGAACTAACTGCACAAAGTCCTCTGCCTTCCACATGTTCCATGATGTGCAGTAAATACATTTAAAAGAAAAGGTAGGGGCTGGAGAGATGGCTCAGAGGTTAAGAGTGCTGACTGTTCTTCCAGAGGTCCTGAGTTCAATTCCCAGCAAAACCACATGATGGCTTATGGCCATCTATGATGAGATCTGGTGCCCTCTTCTGTATACTGTATGCATAATAAATAAATTATTAAAAAAAAAAAAAAGAAAAGGTAAAAGAAAAAATCAAATGGTAACAGTGATGGTGTCTGGACAATGAAATAATTTTCTTTTCTTGACTATCACTGTCATTATTTCACACAACGAATGTGTATTGTTTTTATTGTCAGAGGAAAACAAATCTCTCTTTAAGCAGTTAGCTCCAAGAGATAAATCTCTAGTTCCCAACTCATACAAAATTAACAATAAGCTAACAAATGTTCCTACAGATTTCCAAAGGTCCAAAGAGAACAGCTTAGCTTTAGAAGGCACTTTCCCTACCACACAAGAAATCCCACTGTAGGGTGCAGCAAGGGTTCAGTAAGAAACTCTCAACTGCAGGAATATGGATAAGCACAGGGCTATACCAAACACTCAGCAGATACATGGGCTTGCCTGGCCTGGCCTTTAGCAGTCAGCATTTTGTGACTCCTACCAGCCCGATGAAAATCTCCCCCTCTGGGATAAAGCTACTATAGTCATTTAATTAAATGTAGCAATGTTTGATAGCAAGAAATATGAAAATATAATCTAACCATAAACAACTACTATAAATTTATATCCAGCTTTCTCTCAACATTATCCCTGACAGAATATTCCAGAAATAACCAATTGGTAAAGTGTTCAACTGCATAATAAGTATCATGATAAAGTCTATCATGGTAAAACCTCACAGTCCCACTGAGCAACTGAATCATCTTTGTATCTAGTATATCAAAACAGTTTATACTACCTGTATATGCTCGAGGAACTTTAATTTTACTAAGCAATGGTGCCATGGCACAAAGGAGATGTTGATAATTTGGATATGGCAAAGAGAAGCCAAGAAGTATTTCCTTTAAGGAAAACAAAACAAAATCAAAAAAACCTCAACTTACTGAGAAAAGAAAAAATTTCTATGTTGAAGTTACTAAAATTTATAATATACTAAAATATTTTGAGAAAACATTCTATTATACTATACTATTATAATTTTTCTATTTTATAACTGTTAAGTTTGTGGTGGGGGACAAGATAAGGTTTCTCTGTGTGCAGAACTGGAACTCACTCTGCAGTCCAGGCTGGCCCTGAACTCAGAGCCCTGCCTTGCCTCTGCCTCCCCAGTGCTGGATTAAAGGTGTACACAATCACACCTGGCTGTTGTTGAACTTTTAATATGCCTAATTTATAAATTAAAGTTTACCACAGGTGTATGTACAGAAAAATCATAGTACAACTGGAGTTTCAGAAGCCCACTGGGATCTTCTGGATAAAGAGCTGGCAGAAGACCAGGCCTGGTGGTTTCTGCCATTAATCCCAGCAACTGAGAGGCAAAGGCAGGTGATCTCTGAGTTAGACCCCAGCCTGGTCTACATAGAGAGTTTCAAGACAGCTAGGGCTGCATAAGAGAAAAATCTTGTCTGAAAAAAGTAAAAAATAAAAAGAGGGCGCAACTGAGAGAGTGGTACTAAGTGTAATTACTAGACTAACAGCAGCAGGCTGGCTACTGGGCTCACACACCTCGCCTGTGTACTGTGGAGCACACAAGGACAAGGGGAGTCACCTCACAGCACTCAGGCACCTCAGGAGAAAAGACAGAAATCAGAAATGTGTAGGTGACGTAAGAGTAGGAAGGCCAGTAACCAAGTGACTGCAGACAAGTCCTTCATGCACTAACAGCCTGCTAAACGCAGATGAACATGTTCCCTCACATCTGAAGAGAATTCTGATAAGCATGAGTTGGAGACTAGTCCTTCAGGCATGGTCACGAAGACTAAGGAAGTGAGAGCAAGCATGGACAAACTGGAATCAAGGCCAGGCTGGGATAGTAATAGTAAGAAAGAAGAAAGAGCTGGGCAGATGACTATCTCTGTAAGGGATCCTTCGTCAGAGGAAGAGCATTTGTGAGAGAAGCCTCAATACCAGACACTATGCTAAATGGCAGGTTTCTGGGGATGTAGCTCATTGGCAGAGTACAGGTCTAGCACACAGCAGACCCTGGGTTCAATTCCCAGTACTGCACACACCAGGTTGTTCACACAGAAGAAATGCTCACTCACTGGCTGCAGGTCAGCTTCTGAAGACAACTACAAGTCTCATTACGCTGTATCTTGAGTATATGACATAAGAGAACCTAAATTAAATATACTGACATTTAAGCCTTTATCTATTTAATAATAGGTTGCCAAAAATAGTGCTTTCCAACCATTTTACCAAATGGTCTTCTATTGTCTATAAATTTTATTCTCTAATTTTTATTTATAATTTTATTCTATCACTTCAAATTTTTTTAACTGATTTTATTTTATTTATCCATTCATTCATGTGTGTGTCAAGGGGGTGCACAAACTCATGGCACCATGTTGTGGAAGTCGGAGGACAGCACACGCCTTTACCATGGAGCCATCTCAAAGGCCAGCTCTAATCTTTTTAACCAAAGATTCTACCAGTATGTCAAAACTGTTATCTTTCAAAAGAGCCAAATAAAATTCACATGACTCCAGAGTGTGTAAAGGCAAGTAGGTAGAAGATCCTGGCACTGGCAGGGAGTGCTTCATGGGACTCACTATGAAACAGCCTTTCTAAATGATCCTGCTAAGGCAGAGCACAGCAAAGCTAGGTCAAAGGTAACCTGGTCACTTATACTTCCCCACCAATATTTCAATAGACGACAGAATGATGTGAGTTTCAACTAACCCTAACCCTAACCCTAACCTTAACCTAGAAAGACAGTTCAAGGCTCTCTCAAAAAGTCTCCAGCCCCCTCAAAACTTTGTAAGTTAACTGAACTGTATGTTTTACATAGAAAGAAATGATAATATTCACTCCTTCCACACATGCATTGGTTCATCTTCACTCTTAAGAAATCATTTTCTGAGGCACTCATTTGATCAGTGTTCCAATGTAACATGCCTAGAGATCTGGGGTGACATTTTCTCTGGGCAGCAACAAGAGAAGATTGGCAGCCCTTACATATCTGGAAGGCTCCTCTTGGTTCTGGTCATTCATGTGAGCAGGAACAATCCGAGTGGCCAGTGGTCCCTCTGCAAAAGGCTTTGGTAGCTGACCTCTGAACTCGGATGGAATGAACTGAAGTTGCCAGCTGTCAGAAACACAAATGGGAAGACTGAGAAAAACACAAAGCGATCATATTGCTAAATAGACTTGAAGCAAACAACCCTTCACCCCAAAACATGAGGAAACATTTCACTTGGAGAAAACATGACTTCTGCTAAAACTTCAACCAGGGAGCAGAGGCAGAGGTCACAAGTTGGTCTGAAATCATCAAGAAATTTACAACTAACAGTCTCTCAACCCATTAACTCAAGTCTCAGCTTTGAAACTTTCAGACAGTCAACCACAGAACAAAGAGAGGTTAACATGTTACTACCTCCCACACCCAATTGAAAAATGAAAGCCAACTTACTGAGTACACAAAAAAGATAACAAATGCACTAAGAAAACACTAGAAGAATACTATTTTGGTGTGTTTTGGTGTGAGTAATTCTCAAAATGTCTTGAAATATCTCAAATTTAAAAGGGAAAGGCCTAGGTCAACATTTAAAAGACAATACATGAGCTTGATACCAAAAGTCTTCATTATGTAAAAAAAAAAAAAAACAAAACAAAACACAAAAAACAAAAAAAAAACCAACAAAATCCAATGTTACCAGATGAGGAACTGCCCAAGTCAGTAACATTACTCATCTTAGCCAGACTTCTTTTTCACTAAAAATGGACCAAATAGAAAAACACACAAGTCCATAGTAGTATATTACCACATCTAATGGAGTATAAAGAATGCCACTACATCTCAATAATAGCTCTCCCTATTGCTTAGATATCAGTGTGGAAATTTACTACTAAATGGGGAAAAAAACGCCTTTCTAAATCCATTATTCTTGTCACGGTCTACACCACTGTTAAAAGTGCTTTGGTGTCAACTGCAGCTCAAGAAAAGGGGCCTGGAGAATGTGCTTGCTATGCAAGTAAGGGGGCCTGTGTTAGGAACTCCAACACCCAAATAAAAGCTGGGTGTGGCAATATACACTGTAGCGCCAGCACAGCACTGAGGAGACACACAGGAAAATTCTGGAGGGCTTGCCAGTTGAAACTCAAAACTCCAAGTACAGAAAGGAAAGAAACCCTGTTTACCAAAAAAAAAAAAAATTAAAGTGGAACTGGGCATAGTTAGTGGCAGACATCTTTAATCTCAGAACTCAGAGGCAGAGGCAAGTGATTCTCTGCGAGTAAGAGACCATCCTAGTTTATGCAGCAAGTTCCAGGACAGCCAGAACCACATAGTGAGACCATGGCTCAAAGGTAAAATAAACAAACAAATAAGGTGAAGAACAACAGAAGATGATACATGACATCAACCTCTGGCCTCTATATATGAGTATGCAAGAGTATTCACAAGCACACACACACACACACACACACACACACACACACACACACACACACACACACACGGTACTAGAAGAAGTCTAGGGATAAACCATTTTACAAATCCTTACACACTTGTGACTGAAAGTGCAAAGCAGATACCTAGACACACCCTGTTTATTTAAAAAAAAAAAAAAAAGAGGCAGGTAAGCAATGCAGGTTCTGCAGCACTCTAAGAAGACAAATTATTCAGTAATCCCTGTAGAAACTCCAAAGAGGCCTGGAAAGAGAGTCCAGTTAGTGAGAATCTGAGTTCAATTCCAGAACCTACATAAAAAAGCCAAGTATGGTGAAGGTGAAGTGTACTTATTATAATCCAATGCTGAGGAGGCAGAAACCGGAAGATCCTAGGGTCTTGCTAGCCAGCTAGCCAGCCAATCTAGCCTAACTGGCAAGTCCAGAGGTCATGAGAGATGCTTTCTCAAAACCCAGGGTGGACATGCCTGAGAAATGACACCCAAAGCTGGCCTCTGGCCTCCATACACATTTATTTACACATGGGTACCTGTGTCCCAAATATGCATACATATATATACACCTCCAAAAAAATTTTTAAACCATTCAAAAAAAAATAAACTCAACACAACCTTGCCATAAAATTGCTACTTTTTGATGTAAATTGCTGGAAAATGGGGCTGAAGAGATAGTCCAGAAGGTAAGAGCACTTGCTGTTCCTGAAGAGGGCCTGGGATCACTTCCCAGCACTGACAGGAAGGTTCACTACTATTTTTAGCTGATGCTCTATTCTGCCCTGGTTCTACACCACCCATGCATGTGATACACATAAATGCATGCAAGCAAAACACAGATGTAAAAAATAAAAATAAATAAAACTTTTAAAAATAAATCAATAAAATGCTAAGAATTAGGGACTAGACAGATGGTTTAGTAGTTAAGAGTCAAGCTGTGCAAGTCTGAGGGCCTGAGTTCAGATACCAGCACCCACATTAACATACCAGGTATTCTATGCATGCCATAACCCCAGCACTGAGACAGGCAGAGACAGAGGTTCGCTGACGTCCAGTGTACCTGGGGTGGGGGTGGGGGATGCAGCAAACTCCAGGCACAGGAAGAGACTCTGCCTCAAGAAACAAGCAGAGAGTGACAGAAGGAAGAAAGCACTATGCCTACCTCGGAAATTTTTGTGTGTCCACATACATGCATATATATCGTCCCACATATAGTCTCCACACACAGAAATACTATGAATTAAAGGACAGCTTACTTATCCGGCAGAAGGAAGCTACTGGGAAACCGATACCACTCTTTTCCCACACAAACGTTCACAGGCCTGCCTTCTGGGACAGTGTGGATTGTTGGATCTGTGGCAATTCGGTAAAATTCTGGATACAAATCAAGGGGCCCATGATATCCTAAAAGAGAGAGGAGTTCATGAAAACCAAAGATGAGATTATAGCTTTTAATTATAATTCATGCTAACAGCCCATTATAATCCACATGAGATTTTTAAGAGTGCAAAAGCCTACAGCAGCTCAGTGGAAAGCCTGCTCTACCAGCACACGGCTCTCTTGGTGGGACAACCACCACAGTGGAGGCCTTATTTGCCAAATGTAACTTGCTTTCTTATTCTTTATATACAGTTTTACCCTTTAAATTTTCTATCTTTTGGGCAAATTTTACTATTATGACCCCAATAATGATTATTAGGAAATATGCAACCATGAGAACTTAGCTCCAATTTGCATAACATATTTAGGTGTCATTTCATTAGCAGCAGCCATTAAAAAGGCTGGAGAGATGGCTCAGCAGCTAAAAGAATTGGCTGCTCATCCAGAGGTCCCAGGTTCAATTCCCAGCACTCATAGGACAGTTCACAATTATCTGTAATTCAGGTTCCAGGGAATTCAATGACCTCTTCTGACCTCCACAGGCATCAGATACCCATGTGGTACCTATGCATTCAGACAAAATACCTATGCACATAAAAAAAAATTTAATTGAAAAGGGGAGAGGGAATGCTATTGGGGGTGAAATGAACAGTGTCATGAAGATACAGAAATCTCCTTTCAGTCCTAAGATATGGAAGCCACACTATCAATCTACATGCCTTCCCTTTGGGAATGGCCTTTCCCCAGCATAAGCCAACCACATGCAAAAAATAAACTCTAAGATGAAGTTCTCTATGAGTGTGGGTTAAGACAATGTCTACCTCTGAACAGAGCCACAGAGCGAGAGAATGACAAGAGCCCAAACAGGAAGACTGTTCCTAATGCCAACCAGCTGGACGTCACAGTGTAATGCTCCAAGCGATATCGTTGAAACACATAGTGGTAGCATTTCTAGAAGGAAAGGCAACCATATTGATAAAGATACATAGCATCACAGAAACAATAACATAGCCACAGACCATCATAGAAACACTAGGGATACAGAAGCAGAACAAGGGGTGTGAGGAAAGGTCTGAGAATGTACAAACACTTGGTGTGGTACCCATTCCAAATTCAAAGACCAAAGCCAACTCCTCTAGCACTGTCTGCAGGTCTGCTTAGCCAACCAACTTTACAAGAATGAACTATAGTACCAAAGAAAAATGGTGTGCATATTTAGTTGGGTTTTTTTTTGGTTTTTTTTTTTTTTGTTGTTTCCTTTTTGGCTTCAAGACAGGATATTTTACTCTGTATTCCTGGATAATTTGCAATCATCTTGCTTCTGTCTCTCAAATACTGGATTATAGATGTATGCTCCAACACCTGGCATCTAATAATATATTTTAAAATATCTTAATAAAATCAGTATTTTAGATATGACAACACTGACAATAGTATGACAAAAAGTTATATGCATGCCTATTACAATCATAATAAACTTGATATATGATATGATACAAAAATGTGAGATGTCTTGATGGAAGATGAAATATTTTTAGCAATTTCTAAATTATCTCACATGAAGTTATAATTTTACAAATAAATTTATCTTTTAAAACTATCACCCTGATAGCCATGGTGGCACACATCATAACATTAATCCCATTAATCCAGAACTAGGTAGAAGCAGATGGATCTCTATGAATTGGAAGCCAACCTGGTCTACATACCAAGGCTACACAGTGAGATCCCCATCTCAAAATATATATATATATATATATGTACATGTATATGCAATATAAATATATATTATATTTACTATATATATATAATATCATCCTAATATAGACAAACCCTAAAACATTATGCCAAGTGAAAGTGGCCAGTCATAAAAGAGCACATATTTTAAGATTTCATTCACACGGGAAGTACAGAATTGACAAATTTATATACAAAGGAGATTAGTGAATGTACTGAGGAAATACATAACAAAATTAAATCAGGATTACAAACTGTCTCATATTGCTAATTGCTTGATAGAATCCCAAAGTTCTGATCATGTTTGACTATGACGTAACAGTTGCAGAATACACATTCTGTTTAGTCTGTTCCAGAGCCACCATATGTAGTGGCCCATATGGTAAGTTAAAATGTATTAGCAAATGAATCCTGTTGACAAGAGACAAATGAACATTCTTATCAACTCACAAAACTTTTGTAGCAGGTTTTATGTTAAAGCTAGAGGTGCACTCTGTAATTTATCTATAAGGCTTTTGTTGTTGCTGCTGTTGATTGAGATGTGGTCTCATTGAACAGCACTGGCTGGCCTGGAGCTCACTTTGGGGACCTGGCTGGCCTGTAACTCACAGACATCCACCTGTCCTTAAAGGTTTACAAGCAATTGTGTAATAAACGAAACAAAAAGAGGCAGAAAAACATTTCCCTGAAACTTACCTGAAGTGCAGAAAGAGCAACAGCACCACAGAGACATATAAGTGGATACACTGGGAAAAGAAATCGCTCCTCTTTATGAGGTTGAAGGAAGAAAATTAGAAACCAAATATACATTGGTGCCAAGGTAAGCCAATATGGGTGGCCTAAATTTTGAACTGCAAGACAAAAAATATTCTCTTGTCATTATAAGAGAACTAAACAACATATTTTGTTTCAAAGTTTTTTTTTTTATTTAAATTTGATACTATTGTCTTAGGACATTCCACAAAATGTTTCAACTTAGAAATTTACCCTCATTCTAACAATGGAGACACTAAATGGAAAGGAACATGCTCCTAAGTTTTTCCACAATATCCAAGGCTTAGAGAGAGGCACAAGACTTAAAACACAAGGGAAAGTACCATTAGCAAATAACAGAGCTTAATAAATTCTAGTTGGGTCAAGATAAAAAGCATATTCTCCATAATGTGTCTTGCCACTAAGACTGAAGATTCTCCAAATTAGCCTGATCCACTTTGAGTAACCCTTTAACCCACACGCCAGGAGGTTGTTAAAATAGACATGGGCAAAAGAAGAGAGGAGAAAAGGAAGATCAGTTCAATTCATCAAGGCCTGGTCCAGTCTTCTATGTTTTGTTCTGCTTTCCAAACTAGCACCAAATGCCTTATTCTATGGAGTGCTAAGATTACAGGAGTGTTACCAAGTCCAGTGACAGTGCTTCAAAGCAAACATAAAAATACTCTAAAAGGAAGTTTCTTGATTATGTTTTCTCTCTTTATGACACTCGTCTACTCTCAATTATAAAACTGGAACCAACATGTATTTAAAGAATCTGAAAGTATCAAAGGAACATAGAGAACACAAGACCCAAGCACCTGCAGGAGAATTACTGGCATTACAAGAGCACTGAGAAAAAGGCAACCATGCTGGGCGGGCACTACTGACAGTGAAGGAGGGAAGTACAAAATGCTGGCAAGAGGTGGACAGCACCCCCTGGTGTTCAGTACGTCTACAGCATGACATGCAAGCGCCCTCCCACCTTGCTAGCCAATAGGTGCAACTACAGAACTCTTTGGAGATAAACACTCCTGACCCTGGGCCAGTGAGATGGCTCAGTGGGTAATAAGATTGCCTTTCCATACACACCTGACAACCTGAGTTCAACCTTAAGATCCCACAATGGAGAGTGAGAATTGCTTTAAAAGTTGTTCTCTGGCCTCCACAAGACACACTTCCCCCTCAACATACACACACAAAGAATTTTCTCCATCTTTTTAAATGAGATCCCCTCACTGTCCAGACAGCACATGCTCTATAAGTCATCCACAGGAAGCTCAACAGGTGAGAAGAAATCTTCGCAAATCTCCTACAAATTTCTGCTCAAATCTGTCTTCCATAGTGCAGGCACAGATACCCAGCTCTAGCACTTGAGAAGCCAGAAGCTGTATGACACAGCAGCTGTGTCACATAGCAGAGGGAGCCGGGAGCATCTGTCCCTGGCAAGTCCAGCTTGAGTGTTTTTGCCTGCAGCATGGGTCATTGTAAACGATCATCCAAGATGCCTCTACAAGGGGAATGACTCAAACAGGCTGCTCCTGAGCTGTTTCCAAATGCCTCTGCTTCCCTGGTGATGGTAAAATCACACTGACCTCCTTCTTTCCCCTCAGGGAGTACTTCTCAACCTTCCTAACAACCCTTTAATACAGTTCTTCATGCTGGGGTGACCCCAACCATAAAAATACTTCATGCTACTTCATAGTTATAAATGTGCTACTGTTGTGAATTGTAATGTAAATATATGATATTCCACCCCAACGGGTCATGATCCACAGGTAGAAAACTGCTGCCTTAAGAGGATACAAAGTTCCATCTTATTTAATTCAAACAATTAACCAAACTTTAATGTGGATCAAATAATCTATAAATATGGACTGAAATCGCAATTATTCAACTATTTCCACAGAGAGAAAATGGGAACTAAAATAAGTGGTTTTCCAGTTACTAATTAACCTGTTACTTGCTTTCTCCCCACTAACCCACTCACCGTGGAATCTCTGCAGCAGGTATTCCATAAGAAAAGTCAGTGGCAAGACCAGAAGAGCCAAAGCAAAGGCAACGTTGAAATTCAAAAATCCATTGATTAAGTAGAAATACCATGGTTCTGTACCTGAGGGAGACAGAGACAGGAAATCATTAGTGACGCCTTCAACACATTCGACAGAATCTGACCCTTACTGTTTTCTGCTCAAGAAACACTGACAATGCAACACTCAACTAAATGAAAATCCCCAAGCCTATGCTTTCTGTAGTGCTCAGGCACACACAAGAAGCACAAGAGCAGAGACAGGAAACAAACTGTTAAGATGCTTTGAATGGGAATTATAGGGTTTTAATTTTTTTCACTTTATTCCTATCAGTAGGAATTCAGTCCATCTTCTCCTCTACCACAGAAGACACAGAATTCCTCTCCTCCAGAGGGTGTAGTGACACCAGGCACTCAACCTGCAAGAACTTCCGTCCTGGACTCCAGCCTCAGGAGAAAGAAAGACATCCTCTCTGTTCTTCACAAATTACCCAGTCTTAATTATTCCAGTAAGGCAGCACCAACAAACTCAAACAGAAATTTACCGTACCTACTCCCAAATGTGACACATACTTTTTCTAGTATTAGTAGCTTAAGAGCACATAAAGCTTAAAAAAAAAATCAGTACTAAAACATCATTTGAATTTAACTGCAGTTTCAATCTGCAGACCAAATAAAAGATAAACTTGCTTGGAGCTATGCAGCCCTTTGAAAAGTTCAACTCCTATTTAATAGTCACACACAGGACACCCTATGTTTCACAAAAGGCAATAACTCAGAGCTGGGACTAGGGCTAGGGATATAGTTGAGTGGTAGGGTACTTGCCTAGCATGCATGACATTCAGTCCTCTGAAGAGCCACACACACACACACACACACACACACACACACACACACAAACATGCACACACACACATTGTTTAGTAAAAACAGCTTAGCATGGTGTGTGTGTGTGTGTGTGTGTGTGTGTGTGTGTGTGTGTGTGTGTGTGTGTGTGCAGGTATCCAGAGAGGTCAAGAGGGCATCAGATTAAAGGCTCACAGCATTAAGAAGGTTGAGAAGAACCACTGCCCTAGAGCTATGGATATGGGTGGCTGTAAGCTGCCTGACATGGTACCAGAAACCAAACATGGGTCCTCTACAAAGACAGCAGACACTCTTAACCACTCAGCCTCCCTAGCTTCCCTACCTCACTATAATCTGAGACCGAGGTCCTGCTCAAAACTCAAAGGATTCAGAATGAAGAAGCAAAATGCCTGAAACATAAGTCTCACTAACACTAATTTTTATTCTATAACTCAAAATCTTTAACCTGAAAGATAAGAAATAGCTTTCCTCCCTCACATTTAGCCATTTTCCCATCTGCTTTTCCCTCTGTATGATTACTTCAATCAGGCAGTGAATGACACATGTAGATTTTAATCAGTATGTGTTGTGGCATCCGCCTTGCATATAGCAATTTCCTGCAATCAGCATTGCTTAGAGGGTAATCAGGAGGCAGAGGAGGAGGCAGAGAAACCTGACTCTTTTGTAGCTTGCACATCAAAATAAGGTTAGAAACTAAAATCATAATGCTAGAGAAACTTAGAGGACTAAGAAGGAGGTGAGTCCACTATGGAAGGGCCCAAGTTCAAGTGTGTGCCACCTCTGGGCAAAGCACATTCCTAGTCAAAGGCAACCAGACCATTAGGGACAGAAGTCTTGCCTCAAGCCATTCATTTAGGACATCTTTAATCTTTCAAATTTTTCCCATTTAATCTTGGAGTTGTAGAAAATCTCTGGATGGTTATATTTTCAAGATAGAAAAATTTCTTCTCTGGATTTCAAATTAGTGACTTTAATTAGTGACTTCACAACATCAAAGCACCCACAGTTACGGTTCCTGAAACTAAGTCAAAATGACAGCCAACGAGCATTTTAAGTAATTTACATTATTATTCTTATCCGGTATCAAGAAAAATCCCATGTGAGCAGTCTATCAGGTCTAACCAAAGTAGTTCTAAGACCTAACAGTGAAGAGGGCCCTGACTGCTTAGAAATCAATCATCCATTCCTTCTTGACAACTTTTTATGTAAACCTACAATGTACAAGGAACTCTAATTCAAAGCTAGGATGGTATGCTCTCTGGAGGAGGCATCTAAACAAGGAGAAGCTAACAGTCCTAAAGAATAGAATTCAGCTCTGTCCTCCGCTCCAGAAGGAAAAAACAAAAAAACAAAAAACAAAAACCCACTCTGAAAACCAGACTTTTAAAAAAATAATTGTCATCAACAGTGGTGTCACATGGCAGTAGGATTTGCATGGAGATGATGGGCTTTGTATTTTCTTTTTGTTATTATATTCATTTTCTGATAATACAAAGAAGTTTGGTTTTTGTTGTGTATGGTTTGCATTTATTTTTGTTTCTTGTTTTTGAGATGTCATTTCTTTGTGAAAAAAACCACAGCCCTGGCTGTCCTGAAACTCACTTTGTAGATCAGGTTGGCCTCGAACTCACAGATATCCACCTGCCTCTCTGTCTGCTGAGATTAGAGGCATGTGCCACCACACCTGGCTGTTGTTTTTTAAGACGGGGTCTGATGTAGACCAAACTGACCTTAAATTTGCTGTGACCTGTTCCTGCCTCTACCTCCCAGGACTGGATTATAGGCATGTACCACAGCCACATCAAAAGTAGCCTATGACTAAAAGGTTTAAAAAGCATCAAAACCACAGCATAAGACAGGCAACCCTGTAGTTCTGTCATGGAAGGCTGAGTTAGGAGGACTGCTGAAAGTCTGAGCCTAGTTTTGGCTACAAAGTAATACCATGCATAACCAACACTTCTTAAGGCCCTCTAAATCTGAATCCAGGAATAATGTTCAGCAGCACAAAGGGTCCATGCTGACTACCACACCAGTCAAAGAGATATAGGAGCTATGTTATCACTGTACTATAGTCACAAAATGCCAGCGTTGGCCAGTACATGCTGTTATCCCAGTACTAGAATGCAGAGGGAGGATCAGGAACTCAAGGCCAACTTGAACTACACCTGAAGCACACAGGGAAGGAGGGGGAGGGAGGGAAATATTTGATGAAATAAAAATAAATAAATAAATAAATAAAACTGTGAAGCTGAGGTAAATTAAGCTGTTTTCTACTTTTCCCTCAATTTTTCTAAAGCCTTACCATAGAGGTCAGGCCCGTGAGAAGTGAAGACATTGTACAGGACGATGTTGAGAGGAGCAACCACCAACTTCCCATAATAGTAGCTGTCGATGACCACCACGGGCACCTATCAAAGGGAAATCAGTGGGCATAGTTTGCAAAGTGCAAATGAAAAACTTCCGAATGAAAAATGAAATCAACTCCTGATGTTTCCCTCCCCACATCAGAAACTACTTAGAACATGAGAGCAAAACAAGAAGAAAGGAAACTCACCAGGAAGAGAATTAGGGCCACCAATGACCAATGAAAGAAGCTCTTCCACCTGTGTTTCATGGCCAGCGAGTCAAAGGCGATGGGCAAACTATTCAACAGAGAAACACAGTGAGGCCCCGGGAAACACCCAATACTCGGGACAGCCACCCACTCCTATGCTGAGGACAGAAGCAAACAGCTCTCCGGGGCCAGAGAAGAAAAACGGGCTTGTGACAAGATGTCTTCTCAAAAATAAGCTGGTCTTTCCAAGGACCCATCAAGAGAGGTATGCCACAGATGGACAAGAAACAGACACGAGGCTGCTGGACCATCTTGACACCGATACATATGCACTGGACATGTAAGAATATGTTAATTATGAATTCATGTACACTGTTATCCTGACAAATACTGACCTCTCCCTTCTGAAATTAACCAGGATTTTATGTATTTTTAACTTATAAATAAATAATTTTCCGTGTGTGGGGGTGTGTAGATACACGTGCCATGCCATGGTGTATGTGGAGGTTAGAGACTAACTTTGAAGAGTCTGCTCTGTCCCCCCAATATCTCTGCGGATTCCAGGGATCAAACTCAGATCTCCAGATGTGCACAGCAAGTGTCTTCACTGCTGAACCAGCTTTCCCTCGGTGGCTCTCCACTGAGAGGGTCAACCGCTGACCCTGCAGCTTACCAATTCAGAGAGGCAAGCTGGCCAGCAAGTTCTAGAAATTCCTCAGTCTCCACCCCAGCCCTGGGATTTCAGAAGCTCCACACCTGCCTTTTACGTGGGTGCTGAAAACCGAACCTGAATCCTCTGGCCTGCAAGGCAAGCACTTCACTAAGTCATCTCCTCAGTCTCCAAAAACCCTTTCACCCCATTCAATCTGCCCTTCGTTTGTTGCTGTGGTGAGGTCCTATACATTATGGGCAAACATTTTACTACGGAGCTATACCCTATCAATATTTGTAAAAATATCAAATACTAATTTAAAATAATGCTCACAACACTATTCAGATTTATTTTTTAATTATGTGTATAATATGTATTTGGATATGTGAGTATTGGTGCTAGCAAAGTCCTAAATGGGGAGCCTAATTCCCTAGAACTACAGTTACAGTTCTAAGCCTCCCAACACGGATGCTGAGAACCAAATTCAGGCTCTCTGCAAGAGCAGCATGTGTTCCTTAACCACTGAACCATTTCTCTAGTATAGTCAAGAAGTTAAGGCAGCACACACTAGGAAAGAAGGAGTGGAAACAAAGAGTGTGGAAGGAGGTGGAGGCACAATTAAGTCAGGGAAGATGCTGGAGCAAGAAAGGGGAAGGGATGCAGGAGAAATGCCTTAGGGATCAAGAGCATGTTCTGCTCTTCCAGAGGACCCTCCAAGCAGCTCAGTTCCAGGGGATCTGATGCCCTTTTCTAGTCTGCAGGCATACTGCATACATGTGGTACACAGACACACATGAGACCCTTACACATAAAAATAATCTTTTTAAAAAAGGAAAGGACAAAAGAAAACATTTGAATCCTGGGTGACAGGGAAGATATGCAGCAAAGAATGGAGCAGTGTGAGAGAACACGGGCAAGCTTTAGAAAAAAGGAAGAGGATTAGCAGGAGAGGGAGGGACACGAAAGAGTGTAACACAGGAGAGGGATACAGCTGAAATACATGCATAATGTATTTACGTATACATTTTTGCATACAAATTGCATACATGTATAAAAACGTCACAGTGAAACCCAGTGTGTATAATTAACAGGTGCTAGTAAAAGCATTTTGAAAAGTAAGCATAATGTTAAAGGCAAAATACCTCAAATCTTACTGTCTATATTCTCATTTATAAAATACTAATGATCGATGGGAAGTGATGGCACACGCCTTTGATCCCAGCCTCAGAAGGCAGAGGCAGGTGAATCTCTGTGAATTTAAGGCCAGTCTGGTCTACAGACCAAGTCCCAGTTCAACCAAGGCTACACAGAGAAACCCTGTCTCAAAAAAATTAATAAATAAAATCAACCTCCCCGCAATACTAATTATTATATTTTCTTGCAGAGTTGTAAAATTTAGAAAGAAAATTTATGAAGGGTTTGGTAATAGCAGCAATGCCTAACATTCAGCAGGAGCTAGGTAGTAATTACTCTTATTAAAATAAATGACATGAGTAAACAATAAGAACAATATACTTTTGTTCCCCAGAGTCTTTGTCAAAATGATTCCTTTAACTTTAGTTGTTGGCTGGACAATATGCACCTGATACAACATTAGGACTGACCAGATGCCCAGTGATATACAAGAAAGGAATAACTTAAATTTCTTACCCAAGGGCTGCACTAAATGGCCACCCTAAGATGGCCCCGGCTGCTACTCCAAGCACAGCAATGGGTGTCTTGTCCATATACCATCCGGTCATGGCAATCAATGTAGTGTACATGCAGAAGCTGCTAGGAAGAAATGCTGTGAGAGTACAGGAATTAAAAGAAAGAAACAAAAGTCTGAGATTAGACACTGATTTGTAAAAGATCACCTGCACTGAAAAAAACCAATAACTATGAATCTATTTTGGAAACACTTTAAAACAAGCACAAAGGCTCAGTTGACAAAGGGCTTGCCTATAATGCACAAATCCCTGGGTTCAATTCCTAAGACTATAAAAACTGGGCACAGTGGCACATGCCTGTAATCCCAGCCCTCAGGGGTAAAAGCAAGAAGAGCAGAAGGTCAAGGGCATCCCCAGCTATGTAGCAAGTTTGAAGCCATGTGAGACCCTGGGTAGAAAGAAATACACAAAGAAAGAGAAGAAGTCAAGGAGAGCAATGGGCAGTCAGAGGACATTCCCTTTCAAAAAACAAAATGCACAGATTTTTATTTCCTTACACCTTTTTTCCAAGTACACAAGGCCCCAAGTTACACAATACTAGCCATTCATTCCTCTCCTGGCCTGCACCTAAATTTAAAAGCTTACAAAAATTCAGAAACCTCTGACTTTATTCCAGGGAATATGATTCAAAAGACTTAGACCCATTGCGAACAATGTTTTGGTTCCTTCAGCTCATCTTCTGCTATGCTTTTAAACCATCCTGGTCCACACCTGTACGCTACAGGGATTCTAGGAATCCTTCTCAAGGCTCAGAGCTACATTCTAGCCTTGGCATAGCCCCTTAATTATTACATTTACCATGATTTCATCATGGTATGAAGTAGTCTGAACATACTCAAGGCCTTTGCAGCAACAGCAAAATATTCCTAACAACTCTAAACAAAAATGTGGCTTCTTAAAGGGCTTCATAAGGCCCTATTCCTGGAGCAGAAAAGTCAGTTTATTCTAACAAGAACTACAATAAATAGGCAGTGAGATTTAAGACACTCAGCAAGGGTCCACTTCAAAGGCTCAACAGTAAAGACTGAGTTCATGAGTGCCTCACTGACATTGTAAAACTAAAGAAACTCAAAGGAAGCTCCCCACACATACAAATCTGTTCTGGATTACCAAAGTAACTAAAATATAAAACATGTGAGATGGGGGCTGGAGAGATGGCTCAGTGGTTAAGAGCACTGACTGCTCTTCCAGAGGACCGGGGTTCAATTCCCAGCACCCACATGGCAGCTCACAACTGTCTATAGTTCCAGTTCCCAATTCCAAGCAAACACCAAGGCAAATAAAATAAATAAAGTTTAAAAAAAAAATGTGAGATGCAACTTTCACAGACAGATGCTAAATAATATTGAAGTCAATTCTAGATGCCAATGCAGAGTACAAAAGAGCAGACATATCTGAGGTCTCTGTTAATCTCGATGAAGCGGACACATTTACTACAATGGATCTCAAAGCTGGCCTAGGGTGGAGTCCAGAAGTCCCTGTAGAACATTCATTTTGATATATTCAGTGAAGAAAATGCTAACCATGTTAACTCTGTTCAAGGTACTATTTAGTATATTTAGTGTTCATACTAGATTCTTGACTATATAAGCATATACTGAAATTGAGATAATTTTTCTGGAGAATTGGAAATAACCTGTCTTTTGCATCAGGCTGCCTTAGCTCAGTCCACAGAATGTAAGTGTTCAAAGGCAGCACAGCTGGAAAGCCACCAGTCCTACTTAGAACCTTTATTGTAAGTGTCCAGAAGCTAACTATAAAAATAAAAGCCCAAGAGATGCAACCTCTATAGAACACACTTCAACTTACAGGCAGAAACAGAACCATCAATCAAAAATATTTTCCTCCCCCTAATGGCCAAGAAAGAAAGTGAGCCGTTAGGAAAAGGGAGGAAGGGAAACTGTCCTGCGAGACTGCCAGTTCTACTGCTCATGAATCTATGCAGGTCACACACCAGTGACCAGCTAAGCATTCATATATATAACTTTGATGGACAGGTGCTTCCTTTCAAGGCAACTGTATAGGCAGGTAAAGCTGCTACCTCTCATCTGCTCTTCTACTTACCAGACGATGAACAAAACATGCCAGTGCTGAGCACCAGGAAGGCCAGCATCATTCGGCTCACATGTAGCCCAAATTTCTTGCACACAGCCCTCGAAGAAAAGATAAAGACCATTAATATTGTGGATAGTAAGAGACAGACATTGCAAAGCAAAGAAGAAAGGGAAGCCTGTATGAGTAATAACAATGAAGAGCAAAAAAAGTCAGATATAGAACTGTCTAGACTTGTTAGCAATTTCATATGCATAAGTAACCCAAACCTCTTACTCCTGACACAGAAAAGCTCCTTAAGAGGAAATGTGTTTAAAACTTTTTAACAACTTCATGTGCATAAGAACCAGACTTCTCACTCGTGGCACAGAAGAAAGGCATCTTTAATCAAAGCTGCATATTTAAAATTATGTCTACTATCAACAGGGAAACAGATGATATAGGGAGAAATAAAAGATCTCAGGTTCAAGTAGGTTCGAATTCTGGCTCCGCCACTTACCAGCAGTGGCTAATTATATAATCTGCCAGATTCTACATCTGTAAGATGCAGATAGCAACCATGCCTACATGAGGTTGCTGTGAGGGTTAATGCCAGAGAAACTCTTAATAAAGACGCCAGCACAAAGCTGTTCAGCAAAGGTTGTTCTCAACACAGGTGATATAAAAGCAGAAAAAGATGCCTTTCATCATGGCACTCACCTCTAATCTCGGCATTCAGGAGGCAGAGGCAGGCAGATCTCTGAGTTCAAGGCCAGTCTGGTCTACAGAGTGAGTTCCAGGACAGCCAGGACCATACAGAAAAACCCTGTTTCAAAAAATAAAAACAAATCCACCCATTTGCCTGTGAATATGAGGATATCATTTTTTCTTACTGCTGAGTAGTATTCCATTGTGTAGATGTACCACAGTTTGTTAATCCATTCTTCAGTTGAGGAACATCTAGGTTGTTTCCAGGTTCTTGCTATTACAAATAATGCTGCTATGAACATAGTTGAGCTAATACATTTGGAGTGTGAATGTGCCTCTTTAGGATATACACCCAGAAGTGATATTGCTGGGTCCTTGGGGAGATTGATTCTCAATTTTCTGAGAAACTGCCATATTGCATTCCAAAGTGGCTGAACAAGCTTACACTCCACCAACAATGGAGGAGTGTTCCCCTTGCTCTGCATCCTCTCCAACATAGGCTGTAATCTGTGCCTTTTATCTTAGCCAATCTAACAGGTGTTAGGTGGTATCTCAAAGTTGTTTTGATTTGCATTTCTCTGATGGCTAAAGATGAAGAGCACTTTTTCAGGTGCCTTTCAGCCATTCATAGTTCCTCTGCTGAGAATTCCCTTTTTAGATCTGTACCCCATTTTTTGATTGGGTTATTCAAGGTTTGGGGCTCTAGATTCTTGAGCTCTTTATATTTCTTAGAGATCAGTCCTCTATCACTTGTAGGGTTGGTGAAGATCTTTTCCCATTCTGTAGGCTGTCGTTTTGTCCTATTGACAGTGTCCTTGGCTTTACAGAAGCTTCCTAGCTTCAGGAGATCCCACTTATTGATTGTTGGTCTTAGTGTCTGTGCCACTGGAGTTCATAGTTATTGTTAACTTATCAGCATTTTAAATTCATTTTACTGTTTTTCTTGATAAATACAAAATAAATAAAGAAGGAAAAAAATAAAAACAAAAGCAGAAAGGGACAAGGATATAATTGGGGGTGAAGAAGGGCAGATTGATCAAAACTAAGGGTGTATGGAAGCCGACTACTTCTCATGCTAATGAAAAATATGTCATTATTTAAAAACAAAAACTTAATGTTCCCAGATGACATGGATTATTAAATGAAAATACCAACACCATGCACAGGACACTTGCCTATGAGTTACTGGTCAGGAAAGTCCCAGAGGTCTCCAAAACAACTCATGCTATTTTCAGTGATCATTTTCCCATCCCAACCAGATATGCCCTATTGCTGAAGGCATATACTTTGCAGGACAAAGAGAAACCAAACTAGAGTTAACCTGGAAACTGCCTCCCTGATGGTGCTGGAAGGGCTCTATAGACAACTAAAGGAGCAAAGTCATCAATGGTCTTCTCTAGCAGCAGACCCATATGCCTAATACAGACCTGCCAGGCAAGGTGTGCCCACAGGTTCAACAGGGACATAATGGTTAAGGACTGGGTAACCAACTGCTTTTTGATGGACCTGAGTCCTCCTTCATAGGAGGAATTCATGCCTGATACTGTAAACCTGGCCAAAAGCCCACTGCTGGGAAGATCATAGGCTAGAGTGGGTAAGTCACTATTTAGGTGTTGCTAAATGGACATTTTATCAACTGCCTTCAGGGGCTGGAGAAATAATTGAATGGTTAACAGCACTAGCTGCTCTTCCACAGACCAGATTTCAATTACCAGCACCTACATGGTGGCTCACAACCATCCGTAACACCAGTTCCTAGGGATCTAGCAACCTCTTTTAGCCTCTCAGGGTACCAGGCACAGACAAAGAACACATACATACATGAAACCAAAATACCTATACACATTAACTAGAAAAATCTTTCTCGAGGGGCTGGAGAGGTGGTTCAGAGGTTAAGAGTACTGGCTGCTCTTCTAAAGATCCTTATAGTCCAATCCCAGTAACCAAATGGTGGCACACAACCATCTGTAATGAGATCTGATGCCCTCTACTGGCGCGTAGATGTACATGCAGGCAGAACATTACATGATAAATAAATCTTTTTTTTAAAAAAAAAAAAAAAAAACTTTCTCAATATTTGTTTATATCCATAATTAGTGCTGTACTCAACCTTGGGCATAGAAACATTTACAGTGGCCAACATTAATGGAGACTCATAACCTGCCCAAGTGATGAAAATAAGTGACTAATGAATGCTCAGTCCTAAAAGGTATCTATATAGGGCTGGAGAGATGGCTCAGCAGTTAAGAGCACCGTCTGCTCTTCCAGAGGACCCGGGTTCAATTCCCAGCACCCACATGGCAGCTAACAACTGTCTGTAGTTCCAGTTCCAGGCAAACATCAAGGAAAATAAATAAATAAATAAAGTTTTTTTTTTTTTTTTTTTAAAAAAAAAGGTATCTATATAAAACCACCAGCACCAGCATTAGGTTCAGTGAATACTACTGAAGAGGAATGGAAAGAATCTAAGAGCCAGAGGATGGGGAGGAGGCTATGAAATCCTGTCTTCTGGTCATGACATCGCCATGCCACTCAAGAACTCACTGCAAGCTGTGGTGACCAGCATGAGATCACTTAAGTTGGTCAACATTCTATCATGAATGACAGGAGAGCTCATGAGGCCCTACCCACAGCTGAGGACCTATTGATATCTACTAACAGGGGAGTCATTTTCCTTAGGGATGTATCCACTAGTAGGTGGCCTGTGTTCTAGTGAATTGCTCCACACCTATATGCATGTAAACAGCACTTACTGAACTCAGTGGGGGTTTTTTGTTGGTAGTTTGGTTTTGGTTTGGGGGTTTTTGGTTTCTTTGGAGACAGGGTTTCTCTGTGTAGCCCTGGCTGTCTTAGAACTCTATTTGCAGACCAGGCTGGCCTCCAACTCAAGGAGATCCTCATGCCTCTGCCTCCCGAGTGCTGGGATTAAAGGGGTGGGTGCATCATCATTGCCAGACTCAGGGGGTTGTTAAAAAAGAAGAGGAGGAAGAGGACATGAAGATGAGAAGGGGATTTATTACAGGAAGTTAGTTACTGGAGGGAGTGGGAAGGCAGACTTAGGAGTGGATATGCTCAGAAACACTGTACACATGCATAAAAGTGTCAAAGAATAAACTTTAAATATCCTTATAAACATAAATGTTAATTCTCAAGGAAAAAAAGACTAGACAATAACACAAAAAGCTACATAATTTGTCCATGTCCATGTTTTTCTTTTTCTTTTTTTTTTTTTTTTTTTAAACAGGCTCAAATCACTTTTATTTTCCGTATGAAACCCTTATGTGGTGGCCACAGCTGGAGCCTGCGTCCTCTGAACAGAGACTCTGGTGTGGGCTTTCACAAGATGGTCAGTGAATTCCTGATAAGGAGACTTGGTAAACACAGTCTCTTTCCAGAGGTCAGGGGTCAGGTAGCTGTAGGTCTTAGAGATGGCATCAAAGGTGGCCTTGGCAAAGTTGCCCAGGGTGGCAGTGCAGCCCCTGGCTAATGTGTAGCAGTCATCAATACCCGCCATCATCAATAGCTTCTTGGGCACAGGGGCAAAGACGATGCCAGTGCCCCTGGGAGCGGGGATAAGACCACCAACACAGAGCCACAACGGCCTGTCACTTTACATGGAACAGTGTGGGGCTTGCCGATCTTGTTCCCCCAGTAGCCTCTCCGCACAGTAACAATGGAAAGTTTAGCCAAGATGATGGCCCCTCGGATGGCAGTACCTCCTTGGAGCACTTAACACCAAGCCCAACATGACCGTTGTAGTCCCCAAAAGCGACAAAAGCCTTAAACCTGGTCCTCTGGCCAGCCCGAGACTGCTTCTGCACTGGCATGATCTTTAGAACTTCATCCTTTAGGAATGCACCCAGGAAGAAATCGATGATCTCCGACTCCTTAATGGGAAGGGAGAACAGGTAGATCTCCTCCAGAGACTTGATCTTCATGTCCTTAACCAAGCGGCCCAGCTTGGTGATGGGGACCCACTCCTTGTCTTCGGCTTTACCTCCACGAGCCCCGTGGCCTCGACCACGGCCACGGCCTCGACCCCGATGGCGGCCCCTAAGACACTGCCGAACCCTCCACAGAAGCCTCTGTGGCCTCCTAATCCTGGACCCCCGGGTCCTCCAGGCCCTCCCGCTGCACCGGCGCCGCCATTTGGTGTTTTTTCGAGGAAAAAGAAGCCATGTCCATGTTTTTCAAACTTGGGAAACTACATCTGTCTTTCTACAACTTTTAGGTTGTTTGGAGTTTTCTTCCACAAATGTAAGCCTTTTAGGTACTGCCAGTAGTTTTTGTTTGTTTGTTTTGTTTTTCAACAGTTTCTCTGTATAACAGTTCTGGCTGTCCTGGAACTCACTCTGTAGGCTAGGCTGGCCTCTAGCTCATTGCCTACTTCTACCTCGTGGGTGCTGGGATTAAAGCATGGGCTATCCCCCCAGCACTGATATTGATTTTAGCCAGTATTTGTCATGTGTTGGGCATGTCTCACTCAGGCATATTTCATCTGCTTCTTCCTAAAATGGTTTCAGTTCTTCCAAAGTGCATAGAAGTTCTTTTAATGAGAATATATTAATAATAATTTCTCTAATTTGTAGGTAGTTTTTCTTTGCATGTGTGGCCTTTGTTTTTTGTTTGTTTTTCAATGGCAGAGTTTCTCTCTGTAACAGTCCTGGCTGTCCTGGAAATCACTTTGTAGACAAGACTGACCTCAGACTCACAGAGATCTACCTGGCCTGTGCCACCATCATCTGGCTGATTTTTCTTTTTTTAAAATTGGAAATCTGTATTTAGCTCTTGATCTTAAAAGATAGTTAAGCCAAGTATACACTTTTAGCATGGCTGGCATTTGCCTTGGCATTGTTTTTGTTCTGCTAGGGGCTGATCCCAGGGCAGTATTCAAGCACTCTATTGCTGAGCCCACATCCCACCCTCTCTCAGCACTATGAAATTCTTCTGTTTCTGCAGCTGCTGAAGTTTATGGCTTCTGTCTCTGTCTTCTGCCAGTCTCACTACTCAGTAACCCTTACAGAAACTCCATTAATTCCTTGTCCATTTTCAGATCATTTCTTTATCTCTGGGGTTTTACACAATTTCACTAAGTTCTTTTTATAGTTCCAGATGTAAGACTTACTGAATTATGGATTACCTCTCTTTCCCACTAATTCTAGGAAACTGTGAGCTATACTTCCCTGAATCATTGCCTCTTCTCATTCTCTATATCAGATCTAGATACTTTACACACTAACTTCTTCTATATTTCTTTTTTGCTTTATACTTTTTCCTAACAATTTCTTCCAATTTAACTTTGATCTTACTACTTTTCTTATTAGCAATCTTATCTGTTTAGACTATCTACTGAGTTTAATATTATATAAATTATATAATATTATATAAATCTTACTAATGTTACATACACATATATGTATATATGTGTATATACAAAGTCAACATAGAATAATTACATTTCCATCACTATACGTTCTTACTACTTTTCCACAGCCTGGTCATTTCTGGAGGTTCTTGTTTCTCTTTATGTTCTCAGTTCCCTCTTTCACTTCTCTACACATAGCAAACACTGTTTTCATTTTAGTAACTCCTAATAAATGAGGATTTACAGGCCAGCTTTTGGATGACTGCTACTGCTGGTAGCTCTTCCACATCCTGTCTCTTGTTGTGAGTTCTCTGACCTGTGCAGTACTTCTGTTGTAACTTCTTTGTTCTGATTCCCACGCCCTCTTGGGAACTGAACCCAGAGCCCCGTGCACACAAAGCAAGTGCCCTACCACACAGCCCCTTCCCCAGCTTGACTTTATCAGACTTTCTTGTGCATTTGACTTTATTGCTGGTGATTTTCTGACATCTGGATTAAGAGTCTAGCTCTCTAGGAAAATTTTTACATGATGCATGGGACCTCTCCTAATCCAGGACAATGTACCGGAGATCCCCAGCATGGGGCTTAGGAGATGAGCTGAGTGATTTGGATTCAGGCCCAAATCCACATGAAAACCAACTTATGGCTACAATCCCCAGAGGGAACACTAGGTTACATTCCTACCTCTACTCTCATCAGAGTCAATGCCAAAAATTAATTTAATCTGGCACATCTCACTATGGAAAGACTTTTAATAATGATCCTTAAGTCTGAGTACCTCTTTTAATGTGTTAGGCACTATTAAATTTAATGGATTTTATGTGTTAAATTTTTTTAAAAGGCATGTATTTTATTGCTAGAATACTTAACTGCATAATGGATTCATTAATATTCAATCAACTGAGAGCTACTGGGTATGAGGCAATGTATTGAGTGCAAAGGAGAGAAGAATCTTACACTGGGGATAGACTCCCATCAGTTCAGCTCTAGGAAAGAAGTGAATCTATCCTTCACTTAGAATCAAAAGTAAGGTTTCAGGAAATCCTACTGAGACTAACAAGACACAGACTACAAATTAAAACCAGAGCTGGGCCGGGGGAGCAGCAGCTGAAAGCACTCCTCCTCGATTACTTTGCAGACAAGAAGTTCCCTCAGCTAGAGCGCCAGAAGAGAGAGAGAGTGATCTGACAGCTGCCAGGGCTACAGCGGATACAAAGTTTTGATACTTACTTATAAAAGTAAAGTTCACAAATACAGCTCACAAAAGCCAGGAGACATCTCAAAAAGTAGAAGACAAGAATCTGAAAGAAACCCAGAGTGAAAAAACAGACATCAGCCACAGGAGCCAAAAACCTGGTGAGAGCGAGCAGCTCATTTGTTCTCAGTGCTGTAAACTGAGGCAGTCCTCCTGAATAGCCCAACTTACTGAGAACCATTTTACTGCAAGAGGGGTAGGAGCCTCCACTCATAGAGACATCTATTGCAGCACTATTAATTTAGTAAAAACTACAAAATACCCAATGATATGTACATATGCAACTAATCATGCTACATCTATTTCAGAGAATACTGAACAAGCATAAACACTCAGTTGCAGAGATGGAAAAACCTGTGATACCTTGCTCATTTGTTGCTCACCCAACAAGTCCTCTCTTTCTCCCTTCCTGTCCCCTTCTAATTCAGAGTCTCTAGCTGTAGCTCAGGCTATCCTGGAACTCACCACGGATACCAGGCTGACTTAAAACCTCCAGCAATCCTCTTGCCTCAAACTCCCAGTGCTAGGATTGTACATATAAGCCACCTCACCTGGCTAGAAAGCACTTGTTAGCCATAAAAATTTAAATGCCGATCATTTACAAAATACATCAGCATTACAGCTATGGAAACTACACGCATATGAAAGACGGGACAGACACAGTGATTAGAGGAGATGTGGCAGCCTGCCAGGATTAAGGCATTTAACTTCTATTTTCTTAATGTCTGTACTATGGATTAAGCAACCCTATAATTAATAGCATAAGTTTAGTAAAAATAACTAAGAATTCTATGAACTAACTCTAAATATTCACTTATTTTTATTTTATGTGTATGTGTGTTTTGCATGCATATAAGTCCGTGCACCACTTTAATGCAGTGCCCAAGGAGGCCAGACGAGGGCACCAGATTCCCTCAAGTTTCAGTTAAAGATGGTTGTCAACAGCTTGTGGGTGCTGAGAAGTAAACCCAGGTCCTCTGGAAGAACAGTCAGTGCTCTTAACTGTGGAGCCATCTCTCCAGCCCCTTGATTAGCTTTTACACTACAAAGCATTGTATGTTAAGAGTGCTGAATAGGGGCTGGCGAGATGGCTCAGCGGTTAAGAGCACCATCTGCTCTTCCAAAGGACCTGAGTTCAATTCCCAGCAACCACATGGCAGCTCACAACTGCCTGTAGTTCCAGTTCCCAATTCTAGGCAAACACTAAGGCAAATAGATAAAAATACATAAATAAAGTTTTTTAAAAAAAAGAGTGCTGAATCCTCACAGTGTGAATTCTGCTTCCATATACAGCAAGATAAATGTAAGGTGTCAAAATGGAAACACTGCCCATGCTTATCACCACAACCAACCAAATTCCCAAATGAGTTTTATAAAGAGCCTGTGAGAGTCAGATTCACTCATTAAAAAAAAAAAAAAAAAAAAAAAAAAAACACTGAAAGCCTACTACACAATGAGCATTGCTAAGATGTCACAGGGATAGATAATCTGTGAGACAAGTGTCTATGATAGAACACCTCATACTATGGAACATTTGAAGGTTTAAA
Organism: Sigmodon hispidus; assembly: GCA_004025045.1. Taxonomy (NCBI): domain Eukaryota; kingdom Metazoa; phylum Chordata; class Mammalia; order Rodentia; family Cricetidae; genus Sigmodon; species Sigmodon hispidus. The sequence goes on from PVIH01000901.1 coordinate 89,894, forward strand.
AAGAAATGACCTGGGGCTGGAGAGATGGCACAGCAGTTAAGAGCACTAACTGCTTTTCTAGAGGACCCGGGTTCAATTCCCAGCACCCACATGGCAGCTAACAACTGACTCCAACTTTAAGATCTGGCACCCTCACAGACATGCAAGCAAAACACCAATGCATATAATATAATAAAAGTATTTTTTAAAAAAATGAACTGGAGCTGGAGAGACGGCTCAGAAATTAAGATTATATACTACTCTTTCAGAGGATCCAATTTCAGTTCCCAGCAGCCATGTCAGATGGCTCACAACCACCTGTAATTTCAGCTCCAGCAGATCTGACACTTTCTTCTCGACTGTAGACACCTGCACTCTCATAGATACTTACACATAATAAAAATAAAACAAACTTAAAAATAAACTAATCTAAGAATGTTCAGTAGTAGGACAATGATGTCCCAGCTCCTCCAGCACTGTAACTCAAAGTCCTAATCAGTACAAAGAAAGGAAGAAAAAGAAAGGAGGTATAAGGGGCAGAATGAGAGAAAAAAAACTATAGCTGTGCTTGTCCCTAAGCATTAGAGTTCTAGAAGCTTGGTCGCCAGAGTGGACATTAAGAAGATGGACTTCCGAGAAGCAGGTCCTGGTAGACAAGCAAGGAGGTTAGTGGGTTATGCTCAATGAACAGATTAATACTTGCTCAGAAGGAGCAGGTCTTCATGGGACTAGAACAGGCAGTCACAGACTGAGTAAGTTGCTGTGGGATAATTTTCTTGTACACTATAATGATTTATCATTCAAATTGGTTTAATAAAACACTGATTAGCCAGTAGCCAAGCAGGAAGAACAGGCAAGGTGGCCAAACTGAAAATTCTGGGAAAGAAAAGAGCAGAGTCAGCAGAATACAGCCAGCTGCTGAGAAAGCAAGACGTATAGAAAATGAGGTAGCAAGCCATGAACCATATGGCAAAGCATAAACAGAAATATTTCCATGTAAGAGTTAGCTAGTAAAAAGCTTGAGCTAATGGCAGAGCCTTTATAATTAATATAAGCCTCTGAGTGGTAATTTGGGAAGCAACTGCTAGGTATAATCAGGTATAAAGGACAGAAAGTTCTGCCTCAGTTTTGCCCTCAGGTATACATCTAGTTTCTTTCTGCTTCTCCTCCAAATGATAAAGCCAGGGTACTCTGGCCAGACTGCTGTTACTATATTATTTCAATTTTCCACTCACTATGTATACCAAACTAGCCTCAAAAATCACTGAGATCCACCTACCTCTGTCTCCATGCTAGGATTAAAGCCAGTATATCCAGTTATCTGTTTCTCTTACAAACTACCCAGCCTTGGTTATTCATTATAGCAAAATAAAATAAATAAGGACAAAACAACTGAAAAAGAATCCAGAAGATTCACTTGACAAACCACTGGCATCGGCCCGAAAATTCACTGAGATATTCAGCATAAAGATTAAAATACAAACTCAACTATTATTGCACCAGTGTAAAAGGAAGGAAAAAAAAATGACAGAAGTTGCATAAGTGGTAGGTTATAAAAAAAAAAAAAAAAAAAAAAAGGCTAACAGAAGATAATAGAAAAATATCCCTGCAACCTTCAGGGTAAAGGAGAATTTCATTTACAAAGACCTAGGACCCTAAAAAAACCTGAGTTAACTATGTCCAAGGAAATATTTCAGCAAAGAACTGCAGACAAGTCAACAGAGCTAGCACTCTAAACAAAATGATGATATTTGATCTAATGCCATGAAGGAACATGTACAATGTCTACAGACCAGAAAGAAAAGGAGGAAATCCAATAGCAGCTAGGTGAGGAGAGGAAATCCAATAGCAGCTAGGTGAGGAGGCTCTTTTTTCCCTATTCTTTTTTTATTCTTTAAATAAATAAATATGAATTTATTTATTTTACATCACAGCCACAGTTTCCCCTCTCTCCTCTCCCCCTAGCCCCTCCTCCCCACTCCCCATCTATTCTCACCTACTCCACTCCTCCTCTGTTTGGGAAAGGGCAGTCTCCCATGATTATCAACAAAACATGGCATATCAAGCTGCAGTAAGACTAAGCACCTCCCACGTATTAAGGCTGGACAAGGTGAATCAGTATTAGTAGTAGAATTCCAAAAGCCAATAGAAGAGTCAAAGACAGCTCCTGTTCCTACTGTTAGTCTCACAGAAGGACCAAGCTACACAACTGTCACACATAGGTAGAGGGCGTAGTCCCATGCTGGCTCCCCAGTTGTTGGTTCATTCTCTGTGAGCCCAGGTTAGTTGATTCTGTGAGTTTTCTTGTGGTGTCCTTGACCCCTCTGGCTCCCACACTCCTTTCTCCCTCGCTTGTGCAGGATTCCCCAAACTCAGCCTAATAATCGACTGTGGGTCTGCGTCTGTTTCCATCAGCTGCTGTATGAAGTCTCTCTGATGACAACTCGGCCAGGCACTAATCTGATCACAGGAGATAATCAATTGAGGCTACCTATCCACTATTTCTAGGAGTCTTAGCTGGGGTCATCTTTGTGGACTCCTAGGAGATTCCCTTGTTCCAGGTTTTAATCTGACCCCAAAATGCCTCCCCTTTCCAGCCGTCCCTCTCAGCAATTTCCCCCTCCCCTCACCAACCTGATCTTTCATGTTCCCATCCCCACTGCCCTCAGTCCACTGGGAAATCTCTATTTCTCCTTCCCAGGGGGATCTAGTCCTCCCCCCTCCCATGAACCCTCCTTCCTTGTTACTTAGTCTCTCTGGGTCTATGGATTGTAGCATAGTTATCTTTTATTTTACAGCTAATATCCACTTATAAGTAAGTATATACTATTCTGGTCTTTCTGGGTCTAGGTTACCTCACTCAGGATGATTTTTTACCTAGTTCCATCCGCTAGGGAGGTTCAAATCTTGATCCCACACTCAGAAGGCTGAGGCAGGAAGACTGCCAGAAATTTTCAGCCACCTAACTACAGACTGAGCACCAGGCCAGCCATAGCTACAAAGTGAGAGCTCATCTCAAAAGCAAAAAGAAAACCTAATTTAAAAACAAGTAAAGGATGTGAAAGGGTAATTCACAAAAAAAGGGAATCTGAATGACAAATACATGGAGAACATTCATCTGCTGACAGCCAGGAAATCCAGCCACAGTGAGTAGCAGCTCATATACAAGACCAAAGACTGCTGAAGGGAACATCAGGCTTCACTACCACATGGAGGCTGAACAAGGCTCAGGGCAGAGAAATCACACAGATCCAGAATCAGAACTACTCACACTAGGAGTAGAGTGCCAGCATCACCACACTGACTTTCACCAGCAACCTACTACATCTTCAGCATTAGGATGCAGTGGTTTCCAATCTTCCTAACACAGGACCCTTCAATACGGTTCCTCATGTTGTGGTGACCCCCTACACCCATAAAATTATTTCTTTGCTAAATCATAACTGCATTTTGCTACTGTTATGAATCATAATATAAGTATCTCATATGCAGGAACTCTAATAGGCAATCTCTTCAGAGGTTGCAACCCACAGGTTGAGAATCACTGCTCTATAAGCTATACTTCATTTTACAAGTGGGTCCCTATTGACTCAGGCTGGAGGACTAACAGGGAGAAGAGACTGAAGTCCAAACAAAAGGGAAATTTTACTCGTATCCTGGTTAGTTTTTATTATCAACTTGACATTAGCTAGCATAGTCTGGAAGAGAACCTCCCTTGAAGAACTGCCTTCAGTTCTTCATATCAGACTGTTTGAACTGAAAATTGATATAGGCAGATTCAGCCCATTGTGGGAGGCACCATCCCTAAGCAAATAGACCTGAACTGTATAAAAATCTAGCTAGAGAGGCTGGAGAGATGGCTCAGCAGTTAAGAACATTGACTGTTCTTCCGGAGGACCTGAGTTCGATTCCCAGTGTCCACATGGCAGCTAACAACTGTCTGCAGTTCCAAGATCTGACACCCTTACACAGTTATACATGCAGGCAAAACATCAATTCATATAAATTAAAAATAAATATTTTTTAAAAATCTAGCTAGAAAGGTGTGGTGGTATATACTTGAATCCTAGCATTGAGAAAGCAGATAGACATATCTTTGTGACTTTAAGGTCAGCCTAGTCTACAAAAACAAAAAAGCCAAATGATTAGGAGCCAGGCAGCATTTCTCCATGGTTTCTCTTTGACTCCCTGCTTGAGTTCCTGCCCTGATTCCCTTAATGGTGGATTACGACCTAGAAGTACAAGCCAAATAACCCCTTTCCTTCCAAGTTGCTTTTAGTCAGAATGTTTTACCACAGCAACAGAATGAAACAGGAACACATGCTGTTCACACCACATATGTAAGGTAAGTGAAAGAAGACAGAATGATAATCCTGGAAACATCAAGTTCAGTGTGATAGTGGATATTCAACTAGAAATAAAAACGTAAGCACAGCAAGCTGCTGGGTCCCTACTGAAGCCTACATTTTATTTGTCCTCTGTTTGTACTCAAAAGCAAAACAAAGCCTAAGAAGCCAGAAATGAGATTCTTGGTAGAAAGGGGAGAGACAGCGTCCTGCCACTTTCTACGTGTGCTAACTTTCTGATCAATGTGAAGGGTGACTATAACCAGGGCTCGATTCCAAAGCTTGTCAGTGTGTGTGTGTGTGGGGGGGTGACCAAAACAAAACAGTAACAGTATTCCTAACAGATCTAGCAATCACATCTTACATTAACAGTATCCCTAACAGATTTATCACATCTTACATTAACAGTATCCCTAACAGATTTATCACATCTTACACAAATTAGGCCTCTTCCTTTTTCTCCGTCCCACTACTCTCCATAAATCAAACTAATTTACATGAGAAATAATGCCTTTTTTCCAATCTTTAGACCTTCAATTACAAAAAAAAAGGGGGGGTCCCAGGGCTAGAGAAATGGCTCAGCAATTAAATGTACTGCCATACTGCTATTACAGAGGATTGGAGTTCAAGTCCTAGCACCATGTCAGGCTGCTGACAACCTGCAACTACAACTTCAGGGTTCTGACAGCGTTGGACTCCACAGGCATAGGCACACAGACACACACACACACACACACACACACACACACACACACACACACACTATTTAAAATAACAGTTAAAAACTTCTCAGATTTGGGGCTAGGGGCATGATTCCACAACAAACAGCACATGCTATACAAGCATGAAGAAGTAAATTCAAACTGTGGAGTCCATATGAAAACCCGGTATGGAGGCCATGTGTTTTTATAACCTCAACATCAGAAGAGACAGGTGGCCCTAGGAGTTCATTGACCGTCTCCTAGGAAAAACGGAGAGTTTCCAGTTTAGTGAGAGACCCTGTCCAAAGGGAATAAAGGAGAGAGCAATGGAGAAAAACAACTAGTGTCTCCTGGCCTCTGCAATTGTGCACAGGCACAAGAGTTCACACAAATCCACAGAGTTACACACACACACACACACACACACACACACACACACTCTTCCCAAATTTGGCAAAAATGCATAACCCTGCATATTTAAGTAACTGAGTAAACTCCAACAAAACAAGCAAACAAACAAAATTCACATTAAAACAATCACAGTCATAATTAACCCTAAGCTAGGTCAGGCTGCAGTTAACCCTTCAGCACTCTAGTTAAATTGGACCCTCTTAATATGCTAGCCCATCATGCCTTGAACTTTTTCCCCATAAACCTACATTTTGAATTATTTAATCTTTCTCTTCCCCTAAGGAACTGTAATTTCCATGAAGGCAAATTCAGCTTGATCGTTGTTCCACCACTTAAGATAATCTACACTAAATAAAAGCTGCTCTATTAGTTTGTTGGATGCTGGGGCAGTGATATGGCTCAGCAGGTTAGAATATGCTGCTGCAGCCTGACGATCTGAACTTGATCCAAGACACCTACAGTAGAAGGAGAGAGCCAAATCTAAAGGACTGTCCTCTAAGCTCCACACGGCTCGCACACTCATGCCCAAACATACACAATTTTAAAAAGTTGAGGCTGACAGCCCAGACCTACAAACACAGTAACTTGGGAAATGAGTGTGAGAAAAAACAGGAGTCCAAAAGTTCCAGACTAGTCTATAAAACACAAGACTCCTTCTCCAAGAAGAAAAATTTAAAAAAAAAAAAAAAAGAAAGAAAAGAAATCAGCCTCTTAACCGTCAATGGGTTTTGTTCTCTTTTCAAAAGTGTTCCGAGACTTACTTGCTGATCGATGTGATTCCTTCAGGTGAACCACCCTTACCTTATTAGTCTGCAGAATCCGTGCATGAAATGCAGCTGGCCAGGCATGCAGCAACAGGTAAGCATAAGAGCGAATGGCATACACTGGGGAATATTCCCACGTCTGAAACCCCTTCCCATAGATGAGGTAGTGTGTCTGAAAACAGAAACAGACACACTCAGGGTTGTACCTCCTAAGGGGTTACAAATGAAGATTCTGTGTCAAAACTGCTAGAGACAAAATGTTGAGAATTAACATTTGTAACTAATGAATAAGAAAAAAAAATGACCTCATGTTTTTAAATTTAAAAAACTAAAAATTTTACTGTATTTTTTAAAAAAATAATGTTCAACCAAAACAGGAAAAATTTTAAGTCTTTATTTTCCTAAAGTACACACACTAAGCAAGCAGCTTCCCTCTGGTATTGATACAAATGTGTTCAGGTAAATTTACGTTCTAATTTTCTCTACTAGGAAGTCAGTAAGCAATACAAAAACATATAAACCAAAAACAACATTACAACAGAAGAAATAAAAAGTTGGAGGAATGCAGCTTCCTTCTAGGAAGTGGGATCTGGACAGGAGAGAGATGGATAATTGTACTTCCCTCAAGTTCTGGAGTAATACAAGCACTACTTAAGACTTGCAAAACCACTTAAAGGGTAATTATAAGCCTCATCTTTGAGTATGTCAGCTACAGGTCATAGACTTTAATAGTAACTAAATCACAGTTTGAGCTTTTCTAAAAACTTATTTTGCTTATGTGTGGATGTCTGCATGAATATGCATGCACACGTGTGCCTCTGGAGACCAGAAGAAGGCATCAGATATTTATTTGCTATTTATTTATTTACTTATTTATTGAGACAGGATCTCGTTATGTAGCCTTCTGTCTATCTATCTATCTATCTATCTATCTATCTATCTATCTATCTATCTATTGAGACAGGGTCTCTTTATATAGCCCTGGAAGTCCTGGAACTTGCTCTGGAGACGAGGCTGGCCTTGAACTCATAAGAGATCTACTTGCCTGTTTCCAGAGTTCTGAGGTTAAAGGAATGTGCCACCACTCTATGCTGTCGTGATTTGGACCTGGAGTCACCCACACTTGAGCCACTGGAATTTGAACTATAATCCTCATGACAAAGCATTAAGTGCTTTTAACCAATGAGTCATATCTCCAGCCCCAAATCAGTAATTTTTAGAATATAAAAGTGAAGAAAATTCATCAACAGTTTATGATATAAAAGTAAAAACTATTTTAGTATTTTTACACTTGGGTTGTACTTGTTTGTTAATCAGTCCTAAGTACCAAATCAAGATCAAAGGTCAAATCCCAGAACTGGGGGTTGAGGATGTAGCCCAGTGGTAAAGAACTTGCCTCGCATGCTCAAGACCATGGATTAGAACCCTAGGATTGCAAAATATAAAAATAAAACAAACAAGTAAACAAACAAACCAGCTAAAGAGATCACCTACTGGTTCCCAGTAGTTGAATGTTTCATCACAGTCAGAGATATTGCTCAGAAGAGCAGCGCACAACCTTGCTGAGAGCAGACACTTGAAAGCAGTAGATCCTTCAGGGGCCCAGACTTGTCCTGCTTTATTTCCAGACCTGCCCAGGAGAAAAAGCAAAACCACTAATGTATCAGGAAACCTGCTATCGAAGATTAAATCCAGACAGAAAAGACACAAATGGCCCAAGACAGCAACGCAATAAAGCCACTGACCTAAAAGAACGGCTTGTCATGTCTGTGTAGACTGAATAAGGGATTGCATTTTCAATCACACCTTCCAACTTCCTGCTACTAAGATATACACTAATTCATACGCCTTGAATCGTTTCACCTACATCACTCTCTTTCACCTCAGGGCAACTAATTGCTCAGTTGAAGACCACAATGCTCTCTCTCCTTTTCTTAAAGGAGTTCTTTTCAAGACTTTATCTATTTCCCACTCCTTCAAATGAATGGCGGCCTAATACAAAGTGCAGGTACAGCAGACACTTCCTTGAATGCAGACCTCATCTACAGGTTAGACTTGCTGATGGATTCGAGGGCTGCGGGGGCCCAAAGGGTGGGAGAAAACAACAACAAACTGCTTGCTGAGACTGAAAGAATACAGCGGCAGGACGCTAGACTCGGGAGTAAAAGGCACACTCTCCTGCCAACAGCTCGCACAGAGGGGCTCGGCTACGAGCATGAGTGTGGGCCTGAACCTGAAGCGTGGCTGACCCTGGCTCCACTGAAGCGGGGACCTGCGGAGCGGGGAGGAGCTCCCAGAAGGGGCAGGAGCAGGCGGCCAGCAGAGCCCCAGCAGAGCCCCAGCAGAGCCCCAGCAGAGCCCCAGCAGAGCCCCAGCAGAGCCCCAGCAGAGCCCCAGCAGAGCCCCAGCAGAGCCCCAGCAGAGCCCCAGCAGAGCCCCAGCAGAGCCCCAGCAGAGCCCCAGGCTTGCGGAAGAGACCCCGGCCGCCCGACCCTCCCGCCGGCCACGCCCTCCGGCCGCACACGCACTCTGGTCGCTGTTCCGCGCCGCCAGCCTCGCGGCTGCCCAGCAGCTCCCGCAACTTCTCCGCGGCCGGGCCCGTGTCCCCGCCGCCGCCGCCCTTGAGGCGTTGCCGGGCTCTTCGGCTCGCCATGCCAAGCGTCAGGGAAAGGGTAGAACTCCACAGGCTACCAAACCGGCGAGAGCGCAGACATTGCTTGGCTAGGAAACGGTGTCCGCCGAGGGACAAAAAACCTTGACATGCGCAAAAAGGACTAAAATACTGTGTCACTGGACCAATTGAGTGGAAGGCGGAGATCAGCAGCCTGAACTAGCCCTCCCACTTCTAACGCTGGGTATTTCTCCATTCCTTTAATTTGCTTCTTCCCATTTCTAAGCACTCCATACAAGTGCAGTGTGCGGAGGTATTCAGTTAAAGAGCACCACACAGCTGCTACCCAAGGGAAGTCTCTAAAACGTTACTTCAACACATTTAACACCTTGCCTGGTCTTGTTAAGAGAAATGGAGGCAGCCAATAGCTCCTGAAAGACAAACCAGTTAAGGCCAGAATACATACTTTGAAATGAAAGCCTAAGGAAATGCAGAAAATTCAACCAGGCATTTGTCACTGATGTTGCTATTACAGCACAGCGATAGGCACGTCACATACATGCTTTTTTAATTTTCTCGTATTTACTGATAAGGAAGCCAAAGTTCGAAGTTGCTTGGCTAATAGAACTACATTCCAATTGAGAACCCAGTACACAGTATTCTCGACACATCAACAAAAGCCCTTGTGAGAGAGTTGTATTGTTTTTAAAGAGGGCTAAGGGTATGGACTTGATTTTAGAGGCATTTACAAAGACACTTTACGAGAGGAGACAGGAAGGGAGGAGAGGAAGGAAGGAGGGAAGAGAAAAACCAAAAAAGAAGTCCATGGTAGTACACACTTTTAATTCCCTGCACTTGGCGGGGGGAAGGCAAGTGATCTTTGTGAGTTTGAGGCCAGCTTGGTCTACAGAGTGAGTTCCAGGACAGCCAGGGCTGTCATAAAGAAAAACCCTGTCCTGAAAAATCCAAATAAAAATAAAATGGAGATTGGTCATATGGATCAGTTCCCATACATAGTCATTAGTTACCAAGCCCAAATATCCACTTTCAGTAGAAATATATCCTTATTTCCATTACTGAAAACCAGGGAGAGAGGAAAAAAAGTAGTGAACACAGTAGGTCTCTGGTCAGACAGACCCAATGTCAACCCAAGCTCTGATACTTGAGTTCCATGACTTCAATGGTCAATAACAGAAACAGTGATATCATGATGTACTTCATCTCAAATGTGTAACAATGTAATATAACACTCATAAACTCAGTGAGATGATAAAGAGGAACTGAGAATGTGGGAAATATATCTACAAATGCATGTGGTGAGACACCAGACTACATCCTCTTCAGCCAAAGAACAGTTAAGTACAACTTACCTGTTACAACAACACTTGTTTTGTTTTTCAGTCATTACTCAGGATCAAAAAAACCTCAACAAGGTCACCAATCACATTAGTCCATGAGGGTATCTGTGTTTGTTTTTGGTTTATCTTAGTCTGGTTTTTTGAGACAGGACCTCACTATGTAGCTTTGGCTGGCCTCAAACATAGACACCTGCTTGCCTCTGTCTCTTAAATACTAGGCTCAAAAGAATGCACCACGACCACCACACTTAACCAGGCTGTAGGTTTAAATGATGTTCACAGGTATCTTTAAGGTCCATCAAAACTACTTCGATCACAATGAAAAAAAAAAATCTTATACACACAGACACCAAAAAACAAAACAAGGGAATGACAACCAAAAAAACCTACACCTATTCCAGAAATGAATAACAGTTGCAAGTTGTTCTTTTTGACCCACATACAACACACAATAAGAGGCCCCACTGTAGACAGGAGTTTACTAACCTATCGAGGTGAAACATGTAGCTGTCTTTGAATCTCTTTTCTAAACTGGGACTGCATTGCTGCTGCCAGCTGTGGGCTCAATGCCTTATCACAGGCCTGATAGGTCAACCTATAGCAGAGACTGACCTGTTCAGTGTCTGGATGCTGAAAACGACCAAGGGGCTGTATGGAAATAATAGTGTCCTGGGACACTGCTCGGGCTACAGTGTGAAACTCTAGTTCATCAAATCCTTTCTTTTCTTCTAACCAAAAACTAATATCATGCACATAGCATGGAGGATACAAGGAATAGCTTTTAAAGTGCTCTATTTTCCCAGGGGCAAATTTTTTCAGGAAACGGTTATCGAAAGTCCACAATAGTCTCCAATCAGAAATACCATAGACAAGCATGGCTAGTAAGTCCAAGTTTATAGAAACAAACACAAAATCCTGGTGTTTATGTGGAACAATCTTAGATGTGACAATAGTCCCAATGGTCAGATTCTCAGGATAATCTGGGCCAAAATTAAGAGACTTCACATGAATTACATAATCCTTTCCATTTGGTTGAAGGATAAATTCCACTGAGGTGCTCAGATTGGAGCCCTCCAGCAACGTCCGAGTCAGAAGATTATCTAGACTATCCTTCAGGTGACCCAGCAGTGACTCAAAGCAGCTCTCCTTCCTACTTTTATTTAAGCCAAGGATAAGTAAAGTCTCGTGAAATGCTGGCATTGTGAAAGGTAGTATGTGGCACTTCCGAAAGACAGGCCCACTGAGGACGTGCATAGAGCCTGGGAGGAAGTCTGGTGAATGGATGACAGCTTCAACATGAGCCAGGAAAGAGGATCTAAGGCGGAGCTTGACCTGCTCACTGATTCCCTCATGAGCTGCTTTGCAGTCATCTTGCCCAAGATTCTTGGGAAGGGCACATTCTGAAAGTGACAGGAAAACATCTTCCTTTTCTTGTGTTATTTCACCAGTCAGGGACTCAGAGTGTAAGTTATCTTCATGGAGGCTAATCCAAAAGTCAGAAGGAAGGTCACAGGTCTCTGCAGGGAGGACACCGGTGCCTCCCTGTGACAACAAAGGGAAGGAACACTTCAGCCTTTTTAAAGGAAATTTTTTGCTCAATTCAGCAATGAGTTCCTCATTGATGGTTTTGATAGGATGGCAAGAAGATGCTCCAAGGAACCCCCTGTTTAAACACATAAAATAATTTTTCACTTACAATAATAATTATAATTGCTAGAATTAAAATCATTTGTTCTTATACAGAAAACAATTATCTATTTGATATTTTATTTATGCACTAACAAGTAAAGTTTGCCTGAAGATCAGAGAGTAGATCTAGCCACTAGTTAACCATAGAGTACTGGAGGTTTGTACAGACAGGAGATAGAAAGTAATATGGCTGGGCAGGGAGGAAGTGACAGAAGGGGGTGGAGACAGGAGCTAGGCCTTTTTCAGTCTGAGAAGTCATTGAGGTTAGTGGTGACTGTAGCTATTCCTTTACTTCTTTGATTTTTTTAGATAAGCTTTATTTGTTAAAAACATAAATAAAATATCACATCATATAGTTATAATTGTAATTCTCCTTAATTATAATAGAAAGTAAATTAGATATAAAACTTTAGACTCACCAAGATAATTAAGAATCTCTAATTTTGCCAAATGCAAGTGGATTAGATAATGTTACTATAATTCTTACTTGATAATTCGTTTTGTTGTATATAATCTTACCATGTTAAAGTTAAAACCTTCCTTTTTAACTAGACAAAAAGGGAAAAATTCTGTGGAATTATCTACATTATAAAGATTTGTCCCTCAGGGACTGGAGAGATGGCTCAGCGGTTAAGAACACTGACTGTTATTCCAGAGGACTTGAGTTAAATTCCCAGCATCTACATGGTTCCAAGATCTGACACCCTTACACAGTTATACATGCAGGCAAAACACCAATTCACATAATATGAAAATATTTTTAAAAAAAATTCGTCTCGGGGCTGGAGAGATGGCTCAGAGGTTAAGAGCACTGACTGTTCTTCCAGAGGTCCTGAGTTCAATTCCCAGCAAAACCACATGGTGGCTCACAACCATCTTTGATGAGGTCTGGCGCCCTCTTCTGTAAAACTGTATGCATAATAAATAAATAAATAATTAAAAAAAAAAAAAAAAAATTCGTCTCTCAAATTGGTTTAATAAAACTCTGATTGGCCAGGCAGGAAGTATAGGCAGGGTGTCCAAACTGAGAATTCTGGGAAGAAGGGTAGAGTGAGGAGATGCCAGCCAACCACCAAGCATATAATAATGAGGTAACAAGTCATGAGCCACATAGCAAAGCATAAATAAAAACATGGGCTAATTTAAGTATAAGAGTTAGCTAGTAACAAGCCTAAGCTACCAGTCAAGCATTTATAATTTATATTCAGCCTCTGAGTCAGTTATTTGGAACTGGGTAGTTGAGACAGGAAATGTCTGATTGCAATTATCCTTAAACTAATGCTGAAAATAAATCATCTGTCTTTTTGAGATATCAAGTACATTTATTGGTTTGGCTTAGGACTTTTTGTCTTTGGTTTTTGTCTTTGTTTTTGTTTTTGTTTTTTGTTGTTTTTGCAATGATGGGAGCAAATTCTAGGCAAGTTATTATACCAATGAAGTATATTTCCAGGCCTGAAGAATTAGCATAGTGTCTAGACCTGTGCCTAGGATACATCAACCTCACAAGCACCCACAGCACCTACATCATTAACAATCCATGTACCATCCATTTAGAATGAGGTGACAATTAAGATGACTATGGTACAAATAGGGACAGAAGTGATTTCCAGAAAAATAAAAGATTACCTGTTCAACTTTCCTGCAAGGGCTTCTGGTTCTGTAAAGGAAAACCACCGGTCTTGCAGTCTGACTCTGAATGCTCTGGGCTGAGAGCCTGCGAAAGGTAAGCTCTGGGTGAAGACATGGTTCAAAGCACCTTCTACATGAAACGACTTAGCCTGACTCCTGCCAAAATAAATGAACAAACAACTTCTTTAAATTAAACATTATACATTTACATTTAACTTAGTTCAAATTAATTTTATATTTACATCTTAGTTTGTTAAATATATGTGTGTGTGTGTGTGTGTGTGAAGGCTGCCATTAGTAAATATAGTATTTTTGAACTTAAATCAGAAAATTAGCAAAGAGCCTACTTTTGATTTTATTATTATTATTACTTCACACAAGAGGTGCAAGGAGAGAAGGTTTAGACCTATGGTATTACTTACCTATACCCAGTGCACTTGTATCCTGGCATAGCCTCACAGCTGAAGGGATATACATCACTTAAAATGAACCCTCCCTGAGCTGCCATGGCAACCACTTGCCAACTGTTGTGCCACTCTCTCTGGGGCTTATCAGCAGGAGTTCCACCTTGTCCTCTACATAGTGCCACATGGACTTCTCCTTCCTGTGCAAGAACATCAGCACAGCTGACAGAGGACAAACACCAGAAATGTATCACAAAAGAAATTACAAAAGGGATCAGCAACATGCACATGGTTTAACTCTGGAATAATTAAAATTCACTTTACTTGCAGAGGTCTATTAAACCTAAGCATATTTTTTAAAATGTCCACTTCTGTCCCCACAACAACATTAGTCACCGAGCTTTGGATTTGTGTTGTTTTCCTCTATGTCACAGAAAGGCCAATGTCCACAAAGCTCCTACATATAATTCACTCTTTATGTTGCTTCTCCCCAGCAGGAGAACTTCTTACCGCTTTCTGCCTACCCTATAGTTCAGGGCTGAGTTGACCATTACGCACCATGCATAAGGCCCTGGCTTTAATAATCACCGTACATATACATCTCTATATTTCAACTGCCTAATTTAAAATACTGTCTTTGCTAAAAAGTTTCTCAAACCTATAGTCTAGTGGAGCCCTCCAATACTACCAGTTTCGTATACTGGTGTAAAGTACTATTGTAAAGTCATAATCATTTTAAGAAGCAGCTACTGAGTAGCCTCAATTTATAGGGGGAGAAAAACAACCAGGTAAGGACTAAAGTTGTCTACAGTCTTCACTAGTAAGTGGTGAGGCTGCATTTGAACTCAGATCATATGGCTCTTAAATTCATGCTCTTAGTCACCAGGCTATACTCGCTCTTACTATTTTACATTTATAAAGACATTTTTGGGGATGAGCTGGAGAGAGAATTCAGCAGTTAAGAGCACTGGCTGTTCAGAGGCTCAATTCCCAACACACATATGATAGCAACACCCATCAGTAACTCCAGTTCCAGGGGACTCAATGCCCTCTTCTGGCCTCCCTGAGCAAACCAGGCACACTCATGATGCACAGACATGCATGCCAACGAAACACCTATAAACATTTTTTTTAAATTAAACAATTTGGGGACATCGAAATGGATCAGTGAGTAACGGTGCTTCCCACCAAGCATGACAAGCTAAGTTCTATTCCACATATCCACGATAAAAAGAGAAATGACTCGTCTGTTTTCCTCTGACCGCCAAATACATACACTTATTAAATTTTTAAAAATAATCTTTCCTTTTTCCTCCTAAGATGTACTTTTGCTTTTACATCTAGGGGTCTATGACTCAGTTTTAACAAGATTGTGGTTTCCTCTGGGTTTTATCTTCTTTCCACGTGTTTCCTAGCAACTTACACACGTGTGCCTTATGTCCCCAACCTCAAAGTTTGTGTGTGGTAACTTGGTTATGGACACCTGGACATCTTTCCCATGCGAGGACTTTTCTCACCTCCGGAAAAACTTAGCAAGCAGTTCCCTGTTCTTAGCTACTCCAGCTTTTCGTCCACAGTGTGGAAAGTTGAAATAAATTCGATCAAAATCTCTGTCGTGTGATAGCAAGGCGTGTGCCAGCTGGGTGCAATCCACACCAAAACGGACTTCGATGCCTGGCAAAGAAAGTTTAAAGGCGTGAAATATAGAACAAAAGAAATCTTCACGTCTGTAACCCAGACAAAAACAGAAGCGCAAACTAGTCCAGGTGTGAGCACACAGCACTACCACGTGGGCGCCTCCAGGAGGCGCACTCGCATTTTCCGAGCGAGTCACACCCGGACGCTCTGGGCGGGGCCTGACGGAGGGGCGGGACCCACTAACCTCGCTCGCGCAGGCGCTGTAGGTTCTCCTGGGTCACTGGATCCCCTTCCAGATCGGCCGGGTGCTGGAGGCAGGTAGCGGTAATACTGACTTCGGGATCTAGGGTGTCGATGAGAGAAGCTGTGAAGGAGAAATTTCCCTCCCCGACCAACAGGAGGCGCCGAGGAACCATAGTCTCCTCTGTTCCTCTGCCGGCACTCTCTGGGGGCTCATATTTATTGCGTCACTTCCTTCACATAGGCCTCGGCTCCCCCCTCCCTACTCGCCCGTCACTAGATGATGACGCATCAGCAGCCTGTGGTTGCCTAGATAACAGTCCACTGCCTGGGAGCTGCGAGCCGGAAAGTGAAATGAAGCTGGGATCCTTTCCCCTTCACCTTCTTGCGCCTCGGAAGGCTCATTTGCCTTTCAATACAAGGACGTACCTGAGCGTCTTCGCCACACCTACTTGAGGTCACAAAACAGTCACTAATTTAGGAATGAGGCGAGTACTGCGTGTTCTAGAGGCACAGGGTTTTGTAACTGCACCCAGCGTCTCCTGAATAGCAGCTACCTCTTGTTCTCTCAGCTGCTGCTCGACATTTCTCCAGGTGCTTGTAGATCCTATTTTCAAGAAAAACAAAACAAAAAAAATTGAATCCTGTTTTGTTCCAGGACACTGTGAGAGCAGTTAGGCGTATGGATGGACCAGAAGTGGCTTGCTTACTGTCTGATAATGAATGCACACAGCAAAAGAGGAGACTTTAATATAATGGGGTGTGTGCCTATCGTGAGTGAAGAAATTCAGATTACAGTAAAGCACACACAAGGGGGACCACTAACAAGTTGGGAAAGGAAGGAATAGATTCCCTGAAGTAAGCCTGTGTTAAAAGCTAATGGGAAGTGGGGGCGGGTGTTCACTTTACCTGGATGAAAAGGATTAGAGACAGAAGGAACAATGTTTACAAAAGGATAATGAAAAGAAAAAAAAAAAACCGTTACATTTGACTGGCTGAACATGGTAGGAGAGAGAGCAGCTGGCAACACTGAAGAGCTCAAAGGAAGCCAAGTCATACAGAGTGTTGTAACCATAACAGCCTAAATCTTATTCTAAGAATATAGAAAGCCGCTAAAAATCCGATGTGTCAGCTAGCAGGAGGTTGATGAGGAAGCTTGAAGAGGTCTCAAATGAAAAGCTTTGATAACATCCCAGTTGATGAAGCTAATATATTGATTTCTCAAGGACTTATTGTTCTTAGCAATCTGCCTAATAAAGTGGCCTTCAGAAACTTCAACTTTCTGCCCAAGATCACATTTAAAATGAACATCCGTCACCCTAACATTAATGGAAGGGGGCATGTCTGTCTGCCAGTGATAAGCTGCAAACTGTCAAACAGCTAGGAAGTAATACATTCCCACATAGTACTGCCCAATGATGCCCAGCCTTAGCACCCGCCCTGGGCTAAACCAATTAAAGAACACTCTAAGGACCATAAAAATTCTGGAAGAATCCGCAAAGAAACATGGGAGAAAGTGACCTGTAGACTAACAGCCACAGTGAGTGGTCTCTGTGAGTTTGAGCAGAGACCCCAGTCAGTGCATTCAGATACAACCAAAAGCAGGCCTCTAGGAAACTGAAGACTGCCACCAACTGTTGCTTGATTGTGACAGTTGCTTTCTACACTTTCCTTAACCAAAAAATGGTCTAGGTAACAGAATATCTGAATTTTTATGAACTCAGATGTTCTAACAACAAAAACCACTAAGAGATTTAAAATAGAAAGACAATTTTTGTTTTCGAAAGCTACTTTTCTTTTTTTTAATTTTTTTTAAACTTCATTTATTTATTATTTATTTATTTGCCTTGGTGTTTGCCTGGAACTGGAACTACAGACAGTTGTTAGCTGCCATGTGGGTGCTGGGAATCGAACCCGGGTCCTCTGGAAGAGCAGACGGTGCTCTTAACCGCTGAGCCATCTCTCCAGCCCCCCGAAAGCTACTTTTCTATGAAGAAAGGATTAAATAAGAACAAGTGTGATGACAAGGAAATCAGATAAGAAGCTACTTGCAGTAAAGGGCACAAAAGAAGACAGTGATCAGAATTATAAATTGACAGTGAAAATGAAAGTGCTGGACCAATTCAGAAATAGCAAGATTTAGTGAATGACTGAATTGCCAAAAGTCAAAAGCCTCGGTTTCTGTCTCAGACAATGGAGTGGATGTCTGTCAATCTAGTTCTAGGGACTGCATCACATCTACTAGGCCTATAAGGCTTTCTGGGTCCAGCTACCCAAGTCATCATGCTGTTTGGTGACATCAGCACATGCATGCACATATCTTCACAAAGGTAGATGATGTGATGGCAGTTACCTGCAATTTCATTTCATTGCTACAGTATTTGTTTTGTCTGCCTGTGAAGAGGCAGTTGGGTTGTGTCTCTCAAACCATGGCCATGTGTCCATGGTGATCTGTATTCCTTTGAAGAACTGGAAAGATCAGGTTTGGAGACATCTTTAATGAACATGGAACGTTCACTTAAGGATTACTGTTTCTCTCTGAGATATTCAAACAAATCTTTATATTCACCATCAAGTTACTCATCAATAACACAGGTATCATATTATTCCTTAGCCCAGGGATCAGACTTATTCTGTAACAACAACAAAAAACGACTGAGCTTTTGATTGCTTGCCAAAAAATTTCAAATACAGACATTTCCCATCTAGTATGTGCAAAGAACTATTGATTGGAATGGTAACTGTTGGTTGGGAGGATATATATATATGTGTGCGTGTATGTGTGTATATATATACAACAATGAACAAAGCACAGATCCTGTTATTAACAGGGGTTCAGTATGATATGGTTCAGGGGTATGGGGCTCAGTAGATAATATATTGCATGTTCTTGAACCTATGATAGAAAACTATAAAGTGAAAAATGTGAACAAGACATCTATGTGAAGTTAAAGAGTTAGCTTATTTGAGCTGATCTAGAAAAGGAGGTTATTGTTAATCATTGTGTTATCTGGCTATTCAGTGTTTCTCTGTAGCAATACCCTTAGACACTCAACTTTTACATTTTGAAATCACTAAAACATTTCGCTCACTGCTTGTATGGAGTTGGGGATGCTGAAAAGGTTTTCTGTCTTTTCAAGGAATATGAGACAGTGGCTTTTGTATAGTTAGTCACTCACTACTGATAATTGACATGATAGATCAATGGGTGCATGTGCCCGAAGAGAAAGAGTCAGACCCATGTAAATTATATTTGCACAAAGGCCTAGAGTGTTAATAAGGTGTGCTTATGTTAACACTTTGCCCTCAAAGCAGAGGTAGAAACGGATGTGTTTCTGCTTTCTGATTGTTTAGTAAGCTTTTATGTTCTTTATTTTTCCAGAGACAGAACCTTGTCTGTTTCCTCAGAAACCCACACTATGGCAGCCTTATTTATGCTGATGGTCACGGTGAAGTGTGGACTGACTGGAACAACATGTCCAAGTTCTTTCAGTACGGGTGGAGATGCAGCACTAATGAGAACTCCTATTCCAATCGTACTTTGATAGGCAACTGGAACCAGGAAAGATATGACCTAAAGAATATTGTAAAGCCTAAACCCTTGCCTTCACAGGTAGTAGAACTTTCTCTTTTGTTACTTTCTGTCAGAAGAAGTGCCAGTAGCCATGTGGGAGGTTTATGTTTAGTATTATGAGAGCTCATTCTTCTGTTGGATCATCTAGTCCACTTGAGTGTCAAGTTGAATATTCTGCATGAATTATCAAATGATGAGAAGATCTCTTCTTCTCTTGCTTCATTTGGATTTCACCTGTTAATCTACAGAAGGACAGACTGTCCTCTGACTCAGGATATCTTTTCCTCTGGGTTTGTTGTTCACCCGAGCCTTGCTCTTAGTCTTCTAAGCAAACATCCAGTGAATGAGAAAGTATGACAGACTAATCACAGATAGACCTCTAGTCTGCCTCAAATGACAGAGCAATTAAAGTCATGCTGCACTGTCCCTTCCTTCTTGATGTTAGCTATATACTAATAGATGTTTTTAAGACTTATTTAGTTTTTATGTGCATTGGTGTTTTTTCCCTCATGTATGTTGGTATGAGGGTGCTAGATCCCCTGGAACTTGAATTACAGATAGTTGTGAACTGCCATGTAGATATTGGGAATTGAACCCAGGTCTTCTGGAAGAACAGCTAGTAGTCTTAACCACAGAATCATCTCTCCAGCCCCCAACTACTAAATTATATTTGTTTTGTTTTGTTTTTCAAGACAGGATGTCTCTGTGTGTCACCCTGACACTCCTGGAATGCACTCTGTGAACCAGACTTGTCTCAAACTCAGAAATCTGCCTGTCTCTGCCTCCCAAGTGCTGGGTTTAAAGATATGCATCACCACCACCTGCCTATATTCTTAATCTATCACTTTTTCTTTCTAGTTTGGACACTGCTTTGAAACAACATATGATGTAGGCTACAACAGCAAAAAGCCACAATCAGCCCATAGTAGGTGGACTCATCTTATTAATTCTTAACTTCTTTTTTTTTTCAGTCTTTCATGTGATTTTATTTTCTCCCTTCAACCATAATAATATGATATCCAAATTTTGTCTTAACTGGTGGGTCTGTATACACAGGTTTATCCATCCCACTTACAGGCAAGGCAAATGCTGCTTCTTGAAATGGTCCCACCATGGACCCTCTGGTCATCCAACCCAAATCACCCCCTTGTCTGGCTTTATCTTCACTGTATTGTGTGGCCACTTCACTGAATCTCATTCCAGACTTTAGCTTTTCCATGGCTTCCATGATTTTGCCATGTTTTTCACATAGAATGTATCTGACCTTTACTGCATTGCCACCACCTTTGGGGCCCTGAGCCTTCTTGTCAGCACTGTCACTCCCAGAGCCTGCATCTCCTTTCCCCCCTTTTCCAGAACCACTTTTCCCCTTCGGCGGCATCTCCTCAATTCTTAAATTCTTGACTCTTAGCACCCAACTTAGTTTCCGGCAGACAGAAGGAATACAAAAGTAAAATGAATGTGTAAATAAGTGAAGAATTTCTTTCTAGTCTCAGTTTTAATAAGATTAAGAATAAGTCTGAGCTCCATTACTGAAACTCCTTGTTGAGTGTGTCCTTTTTATCTTGCCTTCCCTTAGGATTTAAGCGAGATCCTCATTGGTTCCCTGGACATCAGCCTGAGCTGGATCCTCCTCATTACAAATGCACAGAAAAGTCAACTTATATGAATAGCTACTCAAAGCCTCAACCCAGTCATTACTCTTGGTGTATATGTGATCCAAACATGGACCAATTTTAGGATCCAGGAATCTAAGAAAGAAAAGTAGCATCACTTTTTCCTGAAGTAGACTGTAGAAAAGAGCACATTTTTAAGCAGACTCAAACTTCACTCTTAACACAGTTTCTGTCTAAATAAAGCACAGGACAACAAACAAACAAAAATCTCTATTTTTGTTTTCTCTAACTGTCCCAGTGAGTTTTTATCAGCTTAACACAAACCCAGACAGACATGTCTGGGAAGAGGGAATTTTAATTGACAAATTACCTCCATACAGGCAAGCCTGTAGTGAGTGTATTTTCTTCATTAATGATTGATATAGGAGGACCTGACCTACAGGGGCAGTGCTACCACTACGCTAGAAGAAAGCAGGCTGAGCAAGCCAGTAAGCAGCACCCCTCCACAGCCTTTGCATCAGCACCCGCCTCCAATTTTCTGTTTTGAGTTCCTGCCCTGACCTTCCTGGATGATGAACTTAAAAGGTGTAAACTGAAACAAATTCTTTCTTCCCCAAAGTGCTTTTGTTCATAGTGTTTTATCACAGCAATAAAAACCCCACCTAAGACAATCTATACACAATATGTATGTGATAAAAATTAATGAGGGGACAAGATTATGAATTTGAAAAGAACAAGAAGGGGTATATGGGAGGAAGGAAAGGAGGAAGTGATGTAACTATAATCTCAACAAAGAAAATAATTTTGAAACATTTGAATACAGGGTTTCTGCTGTGAGAATATGCTATTGTACATTATAAATATTTGTCACTGTAAATGATGATTTAATAAAATGCTGATTGGCCAGAAGCCAGGCAGACAGGAAGTGTAGGTGGGGTGACCAGAAGAGGAGAATTTTGTGAAGAGGAAGAACAGAGAGATACCAGCCAGATGAAGAGGAAGCAAGATGAAAATGCTGTATTGAGTAAAAGTACCAAGTCATGTGGCTAAACATGAATAAGAATCATGGGTTAGTTTAATAGTAAGAATTAGCAAGTAATAAGCCTGGGTCATAGGCTAAACAGTTTGTAATTAATATAAAACTTTGTGTGATTATTTGGGACTAAATGACTGTGGGACTAGCCAGGCAGGTCAGAGAAATTTCTGACTACAGGTTTTGTGCACTACTAAGGTGTATCTCCAGCTCTGGGCTTCACTCTGGGAAACATGTGTGGTAGCCTATGCCTGGCTCTCCAGCATTTGAGAGGCTGTGACTCAGACTATGCACTCAAAGCTAGTCTAGGCTTTCCAGTGAAATGAGGACTGGGGTTGTGGCTCCTTTCTAGAGCACTTTTTTTAAAGCTTTTATTTATTTATTTAATTATTTGCCTTAGTGTTTGCCTGGAACTGGAACTACAGACAGTTGTGAGCTGCCATGTGGGTGCTGGGAATCGAACCCAAGTACTCTGGAAGAGCAGGCGGTGCTCTTAACCACTGAGCCATCTCTCCAGCCCCTCTAGAGCACTTTTCTAGCAAGCTTAGGACCCTGAGTTTGACCTCCAGCACCAGAGGGCAGCAGGGAAAGGGGAAACAAAACAACAGAAAGCCTAGCCTGGTAGCTCCCACCTTAGAACACTCAGGAGGCTGAGGCAGGAGCATACCTTCGAGTTTGAGGCCTGCCAGTATGGGCTACATAGTGAATTCCAGAGTAAGCCTATCTTTTTCTAAGATTTACCTATTTTATGTATGTATATATATGGTGCTCTATCTGCTGCACATATACCTTTTGCCAAAAGAAGGCACCAGACCCCATTACAGTGGTTGTGAGCTACCTTGTGGTTGCTGGGAATTGAAGTCAGGACCTCCAGAAAAACATGCAGTGCTCTTAATCACTGAGCCATCTCTCCAGCCACAGTGTGATCCTTTCTTAGGAAAAAAAAATGCCTTTCAAATCTGTAAACACGCCTCTCTGCTTTCCATCAGGGGCAAGTCTGAAAACTCTGGCATAGCTTATATGTTGCTAGGTGCATTCTCAAAGTCAGTCAGTCACGAAATGTTTTTATTGTGCCCTTACTGAACACCCTGCTGAGGACCATGAAAAGAAAAATAACTTCCCTGTTATTACAAAGAATTTTAAATATATTGACTTTATTTTGGAACACATCTCAGGAATACAGTTTCATCTCAATAATTTTTGTGTTATCCAAAAAATAATGAGAGAGAGACAAGTGATTGTTAAATCCTCCACAAAGAGCACCAAAGGAATCTGTTGGTCAAATAAAGCTAAACATGCTGAACCTAGCAGATCAAGGAATAGCACTTGACACAGCATCTTAGTCGTGCTTCCGAAAGATGCTGGAGTAAGCTGCTGATTTGAAGTCCTGCAAAGCAGTGAGTGGGGAGATTGAAAGAGAATTTTCTTCACTAAGTCCCCAGCACATACATTGGGGGAAAAAAAACAGTGGTGTATATCTATCTCACCACTGGAGCGAATCTCTGGAGCTTGCTGGCCAGCCAGTCTAGCCTAATCTATAAGCTAAAGGTTCAGTGAGAGATCTTGGCTCAATAAAGATAAAGTGTAGGCTGGGGAGGCAATTCAGTGGTCTGTGGATAAAGCATTTGATGTGCACGAATAAGGACCTGAGTTCAAAAGCTCAGAAGTCATGTTAAGTCAAACACAGCACACCTGTATATGATCTTGGTCCCCATAGTAAAAGCGGAGACAGGGACAGGAGAACCAGCCCAGGAAGCTAGAAGGCTAGCTAATCTGTAGTACATGGTGGAAAAAATGAGGAATTTAGGGCTAGAGAGATGGCTCAGTGGTTAAGAGTACTTGTTGCTCTCCCAAAGGTCCTGAGTTCAATTCCCAGCACCCACGTGGCAGCTCATAACTATCTGATACCTTCTTCTGGTCTGAAGATGTATATGCAAAGTACCCATATATATATATATATACACACATACATACATACATAAATCTTTTTAAAAATGAGGAATTCATCTTAAAGTGGAAAGCAACCACCTGAGGTTGATCTCTGACTGACACACATGCAACATAGCATATACACACCCTCATTTATGTGCACAAATGTTCACATGAACACAGATATGTACACAAACAAAATAAGATGTAGGACAACTAAGAAACAACACCATCAACCTCTGACCTGCACACACACACACACACACACACACACACACACACACACACGTACAGAGACAAAGAATTTCAGATTTCTTCTACATTCAAAGTAGGCATTCATCCCAGAGTGAGTCTCTCTCTCTCTCTCTCTCTCTCTCTCTCTCTCTCCTCGCCCCCAGACACATACACACACCTCTCGTTCTTCCATCTTTCTCTCATCTCAACTTTTTCTTAGTGTTTTGTTTTTATTTTTGCAGTGTCAAGGGTGGGAACTAGAGCATCCTACAATCACACATACTATATAGGAACTCTTCCACTGAGCTAGCCTCTCGGCACTCTTTCATAGTTTAAAAATAGTTCCTAGAAGCATCTCAAGTATACCTCCTTACTATCTGTTTTACTATAATTGGGTCACACCCCTTTAAAGTCAATCACTTCTTCGTACAAAAGGAATGTCTCTGCTTTATTTGAACTACCTGTAGCTGAATTTGGTTTCTTTTACATGGCACACGTGGCTTGGAAGGTTGGACTGAATACTAGAACAAATCTTGCCATTCGCTAGACCAAAAGGAATAAAGCATCTCCTTTGATTGGTTGTTGCACAGACACAGATATTGGTATGATTTTAAAGAAAAAGGTTTCCTGAGTAGATCATGGTATGTCAGATTATTAGGGAGTTGTGGTTTTTATTTTGTTTGTTTTGTTTTAATAAAGAATCACGTTGGACCTATGGAGACTTGAGACGTGGCTGGATATGGTGCCACATGCCTTTAATCCCAGCATTCTGCAGGCAAAGGCAAACAGACTTCTGAATTTGAGGGAAGCCTAGTCTACAAAGCAAGTTCCAGGATAGCCAGGGCTACAAAGAGAAATCCTGTCTTGAAAAAGCCAGTGAGGTAATTAATTTCAGAGATGCACTAAAGCATTTTATGTGGGTTTAGCCCGAGCACTTCTCTCAAGAGGAACTGATATTCCTTGGACTTTGCTAGGGTATCACCTGTTTTATTTGTTTTGTTCTTAATCTAGTTCTTACAACTCTGTCCTAATAGTGCAGAGTGTTAACGACGGAAACCAGAAAACCAGAAAAGGTGAATGATTCTCCTGGGTTTGTACCACGAGGAGGTGCTGCCAGTCATTCTGACCCAGAAGTCCTTGGAGTCCTCTGAATCATAGTACGAGAATTAGATCCGTTACGTTTGTAGATTTATTTAAAGCACACTGAATATGTAAACATGAGACAAATCTGTTGCTGAATGGTATTTTATTAGCTTAATAATCTGGGCCAGCCCTTAGCATTAATAAGCTTCAGCACTAGTCACAGATTTTCATTCACTGATGGGAAACTTTCTTGTTTTAAAAAATGCAATGAGAGAAAGGGAGTCTACTTCTTAGGGGCTGCAGTGACAGCAGGCTTCTCTTCACGGGTGATAGGAATGGTACGCTCAGGGCCAGAGGCCTGTTTCCTTGGTCCATTCACAGTGAGGACCCCATCAGATGACAGGGATGACGTAATGGTGAGAGGATCCACATCAGCCGGGATCCGGTACTTCCTGTGGAACTCCCTAGAGATGAAGCCGTGTTCGTCCTAATGCAAGAGAGTGAAGAAAAAAGCAGAGAAATAAGAACAGGAAATACCACCACTTGCCCCAAACTCAGACATCTCCTTTCCCTAAGTTAGACCAAACAGCCCTGACATCATAAGGAAAAAAAAAAGTATCTGGAGATATAGTGGAGTGGTGAAAGACCATGAACTTCATCTCCAACACTGCAACAGATACACAGACAGCTAAGTCAAGAGCTGTTCATCCAGGTTTAAGGCCAGAATAAAATTGCCCAGATATTACACCCAGGGACTGCCCACAAAAGAATGAATCTGTCTTGGTTGGACTTTGCACTGAGGATCTGTATCCTTGAGGAAGCCCCTAAATTGTCCCAGTTCCTCAGGAATGTCTCAGAATGTTCCTAACCCGTAGAATTGCTGTTATTATATAAGGTAAGTCTATCAGGGAGACTGTGGTCCAATCTTAAATCGTAGGAGCAAAACAAACAAACAGGGCATTAAGATACAGTGATTATGCACAGGTTCTAAGTTATTAGGTTTTTTGAGATAGGTAGAGTTTCTCTGTATAATTGTCCTGGAACTTGCTCTGTAGACCAGGCTAGCTTCAACCTCAAGAGATCCAGCTAACTCTGCTTCCAGAGTCCTGGGATCAAAGGTGTGTGCCACCATGCCTGGCTGAGTTAATAATTTTTAAGAAGTATTCATAAGACCTTTTCAGGAAGTCAAGAGAAAAAAAATTGACAAAAGTGCAAGAAGAATTGTTAACCCTAACCCTTCCACCTTCTGACTCCCAAGCATCCACCCAACAAATCTCAGTTCACTGACTTTCTTAAAGCCATAAGCCTGAAGCTCTGAAATGTAAACAAACCAAGTAGCTTAGCATTAAAATGAGCAGAAGAGACATGGGATCCTGAACATCTAAAAGTCACAGACTGAAATGCCTCAACCCTGTAGTTAATGTCATTGTCTACAACAGTCATTATGTACAGCACACTGCACCCAAATCAATGGTTGCCAGTTTTGATTACAGACTGAAATTACCCCAGAATATTTTTTTAAATGTTGATGCCTGTTATACCCCTAAATTTTCATATTTAATTGGCCTAGGGGAGGTTGGGAATTTTGAAAAGTCTTCTGATATTTTGATGTCACCAGAAAAGGACAAAACAATCAAACAGCAAGGGCTACTTCTTTCTTTCAGCAGAACCGTAACAATATCAACAGATCTACCCCCACCTGAACTTCCTAGCCATGGATTTACAGTTTCTGCTCTAGTCCCTTAGGTTTGGGGCCTGAAATTCTGCAGCCTCAGAGACTGGTGGTGATCCCTGGCATCCAGAGCCCTCTAAATGAAGTCACAAAAGGAAAAGAACAGTGTACACACCTGGCGCTCCTCATGTTTGCCATGAACTTCAATCACATCTCCCAGCACCTTGACTTTCAGTTCCTCTGGGGAAAAGTGCTTCACATCCAGGTTGACAGAGAATCTGTCCTTCTCCATACGCATCTAGAATAACAAGGGGGAGGGGTAGAATGTTTATTAAATTGCAAAGACTCATTGTTCTATAGACTTATTTCCTCCCTGGGTAGCTAACTCATCCTTCTTTTCACTGCTAAAAAAATTCCTTTTTGAATGACTCTGGTACACGTGAGCCTCCATAGTGATATGCAAGGACCACCTCTTGGTCATCAATCCCAAAGTTTACTTAGAGGCAAAGAGAAGAAGTTAGGCCACTAGGGGACCGCAAGAATGTATCTAGGCATAGCTTGTGCTGCCTCTCTACCCAATGATGGCTTTGTCATTTGTCAAAAGACAAAGGCCCCTTTTTTCCTGTTCAGCTCCCTGCCAAGTTTCCTACCCACTCAATCTGGAATGTTCTGCTGGTCCTGTCCTTCCAAAGCCCTTGCCCACTCAGCTCCTGTTTCCTCACACTGGAATATTTTTAAACTAGAGTGTTATCTGTGGCAGCTTCTGTTAATCTTATCTGTTCAACCCTTCACCCACCCCAGTAGAAAAAGTGACTGGGGCTTCCCAGGAGTGGGCATACATTCATTCCTCATAAGGTGTGGACTGAAGTCAGTGCACTATCTCATCCCTGAGGAACCCAGAAAATCAGAGATAAGGGAAGAGAGAGACAGAATATAGCGATTGCTATCTCCAGTTCCATCCAAGGGGCATGAAAAGTTTAGAATGGGTTTCTTTCTGCTCTCGACAACTGGAAATGATAAAATCTGCCAGGACCACAGTTATTAGGAAGGTAAAGGAAGGAGTTGAAGCAGCCCTTAAGGCAGATCATTATGAATAAAACCAGAAAGGGGCCTTCTGCTTTATCATTAGGGCACAGAAGATGATCTTCAACATGCACGGGAGGGGGGGGATGTACCAGGAAATAGAGGGACAGCAAGCAGAAACAGCCGCCCCCAGGAAGAAGAAAGCAGTAGCCTCATCTCCCTGCCTTTGCACACAGACATCACATACCTGAAACTACTCAGGCAGGGACAGGAAGGAAAACAAATGAGGTGTCCAGGAGGTTCCACTCCTGCCCTGGCATAGGGGACACTCACCTCTGAGAGTCCAGTGTCAATCCAGCTGGGTGCCCGAAGGAAGGAAGGTGGCCGAAGGTAGAAGGGGCTCAGAGAAGTGGCAGTTGAGAAGAGGTCAGACTCCAAGAGGTGCTCTCCGAAGAACTGGTCAAAGAGACGGCTGGGGGAGTGGAAAGGGAAGAAGGGCCGTCGAATCCAGGGGTGGTGGATGGCGATGTCCATGGTGGCTAGATGAATGTAGGGTCAGACAGTGGGCTGGTCAGCTCCTTCAGCCGCAGCTACAGACAGCCCCTTATATATGCAGTCTTGTGAAGCTTCTGGAATGGTGATGTCAGGGGTTTTATTATCCCAGCTCACCACCAGTTCATGGAGACTTGTGATCAGGGATTTGGCAGGGTGACACATACCCAGTACTCACTGAGCTAAGAAAAGAGAAACACAAACACGGCTGAGCTGGCCAGTGACTTGTCATGGTCTTGTTTCACTAGCTCTCTGTCCACACCCAGTGACACCCACCCCCATCCTTGTCCTCTGGAGCTAGGACAGAGTCAGGAATCCCAGGCAGCTGGTGCTGTACCCCTCCTCCTCCTCTCCAGTCTTGCATGCCAGGGGAGTTGAGCCAGCAACTATCTTGAGCCTGGGCAGGGACTGGAATCTTCCTAGGCTGGGCCCCAGGGACATTAACTCTTTGTGGTGCCCTAGAGAAGAGCAGTGACCACCAATATGTCAGTACCAAGTATCTGACTGGAACCTTGAGATGACCTGGGTTCAGAATACTATAAAATTAGAGAGACAGAAAGATGTTTCTTAAATCTTTGATTCTATGTGGCTCCTGGAACATTATTTTTTTTTAAGTAGTGTGCATGGTGCCTATGATTGAGAAGGACAAAGGATGATGTGAAATTTGTGAAGGCCCAAACTTTTGCCCTCCTGCCAACTCTTTTGCCAACTCACTCCAGGACCAGGACCCCCAGCTGTTCTCCCAGGCTTCTGCAACAGCTGAAGGGTGTGCGGAGGAGGGGATTTGAGGGGTCCAGGCTGTGCTGGTCACACCCTCACCAGTGCACACTGGGCCCAGGCTCCTGGCCCTCCCCCCAGAGGCTTTGCACTATTTTGGGTGGTGTAGACCCCGCCCCCACTGAGTCCTGGCTCTCCCTCCAGCTGAAGGGGTCGCTTCGATCTTGTTGGGGCTGCACTTGGGATCGAGGCTGCCAGTCGCAACTGCAGTCATGTCGGGCCGAACAGTGCCACATGCCCACCCAGCCACTGCCGAGTATGAATTTGCCAACCCTAGCCGCCTGGGTGAGCAGCGCTTCGGAGAAGGTATGGCCCACATGCTTTTCACCCCCACCTCCTGAAATTCTGGGCTCACTGCCCAGTTTCACTGGCCTCCACCCTACCTGAGGCTTAAGTGAACTCCTGGGGTGAGCCATTTCCCACCCCAGACTCCCCCCTCCCCCCCAGCAAAACTCTCCTTTTGCTACAGACTTCAGGACAGGCTGTAGATTCGTAGGGCTTTGGGTACCAGGCCGGGCATTGCAAATTGCTGAGTACCTTCTGGGTTTGCTTCTGTTCTCCTAATCCCTGCTTGCTTCCTCCGTTGCCATCTCATATCTTTTCCTAGGCCCTCTTCGGCAGCTTCCCCACCTGCTTTTCCCAGGCCCATGTCTCCTGATCTCACCGTTCAGCCCTGTTCACGCTGCATCCTCCCTCATTCTGCTTCCTGCCTTCTCTTTCTCTGTCTGTCCCCCAGGCCTCCTGCCAGAAGAGATCCTGACGCCCACCCTCTACCATGGCTACTATGTTCGGCCTCGGGCAGCCAGAGCTGGGGAGGGCAGTAGGGCAGGGGCCTCAGAGCTCAGGCTCAGTGAGGGCAAGTTCCAGGCATTTCTGGATGTGAGCCATTTTACCCCAGACGAGGTGACTGTGAGGACTGTGGACAACCTGTTGGAGGTGTCGGCTCGGCACCCCCAGCGCCTGGACCGCCACGGCTTTGTGTCCCGAGAGTTCTGTCGCACCTATGTCCTGCCAGCAGATGTGGACCCCTGGCGAGTCCGAGCTGCCCTCTCCCATGATGGCATTCTTAACTTGGAGGCGCCTCGGGGTGGCCGGCATTTGGACACGGAAGTCAATGAGGTCTACATCTCCCTGCTCCCTGCGCCTCCTGACCCAGAGGAGGAAGAAGAAGGCAGAGTTGAGCCCTGACTGCCTTCGCTAGAATCAGCACCCAGTGAATCTCCTGGTCTACATCCCACCGTGATTCCAGAAGTTCACCACCCCAGAGGTAGCAGCGTCCCTTACGGGAAGGGATAGATGTGTGGTCCACAGTGTACGGTTTGGCCCCTTGATGTATCACAGCCTTTGATTTAGCTGGGTAGAGCTGAATAAACTCAAAACGTGGGGCCTCTTTTGTGCTGCTCCTGTTCTGTGGCCTGGAAGAGCGAACCGCGAACGGATTGGAAGAAGGTCATAGGTAGCAATTTGCACTGTGCAATGTGCCCCATCGTCTCAGCATCCTAAACTCACACTTGGATGCTGAGATCACCCCCCGGAAGCTGACACTGGCTCCAGATCAAATTCCTAGCCATAATTTTCTCACAATGCAACAAAAGAGAGTGTGATCCTGGGAGGGATAGGGATATGCCATACAAACAGCCCAGAGGGCACTGTCTGAGCTGGTGATTAGAGACACAAAAACAAGGGTCTCCAGGCTGTCTGGCCTTTTTGGGTAGGGGTTAGGAGAATGGTTTTTTTTTTGGCTGGAGAGAGTTGTCTAAAGCTCTGGAATGAATGCTTTGCTTTCCTGTATCAATGGCTTTGCACTGAAAGGGAAGAGTGTGCATACATGGGCATACAGATTTTAATCCACCATCAATGGACCCACAACCTTCCCATCTTGAGTACAGGGAAGACCATGCAAGAAAGCAATTGTCTCTGAGTTTGTAATAACCCATAGAAAGGAACCACAGAACATTATACTTTATCTAAGACTAAGCAGTTGCTACCGTCATAGTGTAGTGGCAGTGGTCAGGAAAGGCTGAAGGTGATTTTAATGCTAGGAGTACTGTGTGTTCAGAAAAGTCTGCTGGTTGGGAGAGGCTGTGGCCATACTTACTCTTTACAATCAAGAGAATGTGCATGCATATCATTTGAAGGGTGTCCAAGAGTTTCTTTTACATATGGTGGATATCTTAAATTCTTTCATTAATATGGTTATTTCTTAACTCTTGGGGGTTAAAAATCTATTTGAAACCTGACAAAAAGCTCTCATCTTCTTAGCAGAAAAACACACACACTTGCAAATTTGTCCACACAGTTTTGGAGAACCATTCATACCCCTCTTAGGGATGTGTGGACCTCTGAGGTAAGCTCTTCTTCAATTAATTTGATTATTGGTTTAAAAATATCTCTCTCTTCAAAATCAAATCAAGACCTGGAGTGTAGCTCAGTGATAGAGAGCTTGCCTGACAGACACAAGGCTCTGGGGTAGATTCCCAGTACTCCATATAAATGAATACAATAAAGGCATGCCTCAGAGAAACAACACTGATTATAGTCACCACTTCATTTAGTCATTCAGTAAATATTCATCAGGTAATATACAAGTCAGGCAATAAAGTATGGGAGATAAGTATTGTAAATATAAATAAGAAAGGTAGCTTTGGTTAGCTACCCTTAGTAAACCTTACATCTGAGTGAGAAGAAATTTAAAAGGCTGAGCCTAAGTCTGAAGAGAACAGTTTCTCTGACAAAACAAAGCAGGTACCATAAAGCAGTGGTCAGAAAAAACTACCACTTGCAGACTAAGTTTGACTGTATGTGTGTCTCTGTGTGTGTGTGTGTGTGTGTGTATGAATATGTGTGTGAGTGTGTGTGTTTTATATTTTTAAGGCTGTAAGAGAAAGACTATTTATATGGCCTGTAAAACTTAAGATATTTACTCTCTAATCTTTGGAGCAAGTTTTTTTGATTTGTTCTTATATCAGCAGCTATAAGATTAATCATCAGCTATAGGAATATTTATGCAAAAAAATTAAATACATAGTAACGGAAAAGGAGCTATGGAAGTCTGGGACTCCAGGATCAATCTTCAGGTACAGCATAAGTTTGAGCCTGTCTAGGTTTCATGAGACCCTGTCTAAAAATAATAATAAAATAAAGATTTTCAATTCTCCCCTCAGATTTCAACCTGAGCTGCTTCATTAGTTTCTTTTATAGTTTGGAGTAAGCCAGGCTTCACATTCAGAAGTAAGAGTAAGCCCACACTCTACCTACCACTCAGCCCTGAGCTTTGTCTAAGTTAAAAAAAAAAAAAAAGTCTTTTTCAACAAAGAAACATCTGAAAAACTTCTAATTTAATTCAAACTTTCATTTCATCAAAATTCTTTTATAGTAGCCAGGTGGTGCACACCTTTGATCATAGCACTCAGGAGGCAGAGGCAGGTGGATTTCTGTGAGTTTGAGGCCAGCCTGGTCTACAGAGCAAGTTACATCCAGAGCTACACAAAGAAGCTCTGCCTCAAAAAACAAAAACAAAAAAGAATTATTTTAAAAGTTATTAAGTAACTTCTGTGACATTTTGAATTGCAGAGACTTCAAACTTCACAAATAGCCCACTCAGTTTTTCTTTTTGAACATTTATATATAAATATATATACTTAAAAACATACATTTACATACACATATGCAAATCTACATGCAAACACACACACACACACACACACACACACACACACACACACACACACACACACACACACGCCCTCAGTAGGACCTTGTACATGCTAGCAAGTACCTCTACTACTGAGGTGGTTTTTACCATTTATTTTAGGACAGGGTCTAACTAAGTACCCAGATGGGATTTGAATTCACCAAGTAGCCCAGGCTGGCCTATCCTCCTGCCTCAGACTCCTAAATATCTGAGATTACAAGCTGATACAGAAGCCTTAAAAGCTTAGGTCCCAGACCTTACATGTTAGGAATGAATGACATTCTCACAGACATAGTAAAGTTGGGGTCAGGCTCTCAAGCACCTCAGCATGTTTATTAAATACTGTGTGTGTGTGTGTGTGTGTGTGTGTGTGTGTGTGTGTGTGTGTGTAGCAAGGCTTTCCTGGAGGTCTCTGTGTTGAGCTGCAAACTTGGGGGCGGGCGAAGTTGTTAGTCTTTGTACACACAGATCAATTGTTCATAAACATTCATACTCCAAAGACTGAGCCCACCCATAACAAAATACACATTCCCTCAGGACTTCAGCTGCACAGGACTTCCTACATGCTGGCACAACCAGAGCTGGCTAATTTCTTCTAAAGTTACACACACACTGAAATTATGCCTTATCTTTTCAGTCATACCTTCTAGCACTTTCTGTACCACCTCTTACACACACAAGTCTCTTTTGTAACCCACTGACAATAGAACTTGAAAGTCAATGTGAACCTTAAAATTAATCCAGACATGGACTGACTGGGTCAGATTTCAATAAAATACTCATTAATATGTTATTACTCTGCACTTGTATTTAATCTGCTTAAGAGATATCAGGTTTTATACCCCAAGTGCTTTTTGTTTTTTCTGTGAAGTCTCTGGCCCTCTAAAAATCTCCTGGATAAATTCCTGTACATTACTGAAGAGGTGGCTGGCAATGGAGCAGATTATGAAGGATTTGGAGAATTCTATCCTGTAAGTAACAGGAAATAAGTACTGGCTTTTGAGCCAAAGAAAGGAAGCAGGACATGGGATGAAAAGAATATAGTTAATAGTAGAATAAAGAATGGTCTACAGGAGAGAAGCATGGACAAAGATTGGAACATGAGATAGTGAAATAAAATGTTTTACCATCTGATAATAGGCTGAGAACAAGAAGTTATAATAGTAAGAACAGCTAAGGTCTACTGAGGGAGTTCCATGTGTCAAGCCCTGGACTAAAGCTTTATATACATACACTCATTCAATAATCACAGTCCCCATTTTCCCTAAGATGGGGAGAAGTTCAGAATCCAGCATACTCTGGTGAACTGCAGGGCTGATTATGGGCACCCCAGCACAACACTAGAGATTGGATTATGGTTCCAAGGATTTTCTTGGAGCCATATTGCCTCCCCTTTGTTGTCTTTTATTTGAGACAAGATCTGTCTGTGATTTGTAGCTGTCCTGGAACTCGCTCTGTGGACCAGGCTGACCTCAAACTCACAGAGATCCTCATCCCTCTGCCTCCCAAGTGCTGAGACTAAAGGCATAACACTACCATACTCAACCTGGAAAACATAATTTCTTTAACTTTATTTATTTATTTGCCTTGGTGTTTGCCTGGAACTGGGAACTGGAACAGTTGTGAGCTGCCATGTAGGTGCTGAAAATTGAACTCCGGTCCTCTGGAAGAGCAGTTAGTGCTCTTAACCGCTGAGCCATCTCTCCAGCCCCAGGAAAACGTATTTTCTAAGGTAATTCACTCAGCTGCATCATAGCTGTTGACCAGTGAGGAACAGATCCAAATTTGGGTCACTGGAAGCAGAAGCTACAAACCTGGGTAGGTGGAGATTTTGTAGTCCTGAGCTGGGAAGAGGACAGTGAGTACTCTATCCTAACCACAGAACCATCTGGTTTATACCAGAAGGAGGATAAGGTAATACATTCGGTACTTATGCTTCATTGTGCGGGATATCTAGATGGTAAAAGGTTAGATTTGCACGTGTTAATTCTATTAGTGAGAATGTGAGAGCATTCTATTTCCCTACATTTCAGGTTCCAAAAGCCTCTAGGATTCAAACCCATACTGTGGACACATGAAACTGATACCAATTACCTTGACAGTAAAACTCAAACCTGAGTGTGGTGGGGCAGACATGTGGGAAGACCCTTTGCTCCGCTATAAAGGATATTATTTCAAAGGCAGTGAGATACAGTGAGAAACATTTCCTGTGGAAACTCCGGGCCCTTTTGTAACTCAGGCTTTTTTTGTTTTGTTTTGTTTTGTTTAAGCTAACCTTGCAGCTCAAAGTTTATGGCTTCATCAAAAGTCTCAAATCCCAAAGGTGAGATAACTCTCACCTGGAGCCTGTGTGTCTTTCTATGCTTTGGCTGGGAACAATCACCTGGGAATGATTCCGCCAGGTGGCTTCCAAGGTCCAACCTACTCGGTTGAAATCTGACACTGACAGCGACTCCCTGGGAGCTGCTGCGGTTTGCTCAACAGGAAACCAGGAAATGCGCAAACCTCTTTATGTCCGAAAACCAGCTGGGCTTCCTGGGAGACACATCCGCCATGGGAAACAGGCTGTGCTGTGGGGGAAGCTGGTGAGTAGAGCCAAAAGGTGGAGGGGACCAACTCCGGTGGTGGATGTGAAACCCTGAGAAAGCCTGGAGAGACCGTGCCTTCCTCCACCTGCCTTATCCTGGGTCGAACACTAGAGCAGGACCTTAGGACGCCTTAGAAAATACAGCAATCTGTAGAGTGTAGAGTTAGCAGGACTAGTGAACCGGCCTCGTTTTTCTTCTCCTTTCCTTTCCCAGGTCTCCTTTTCTGTCTTCCTCAGACCATAATAACTGGAGTGTTTGAATGCTCATGATGTGCAGTCAATTGTATGTCGTGGAACTGTCCCAACACTTCTGTCAGTGGTCTTACCGTTCTTCCCGTCTTACAGCCAGTCAAGAAGCAGAGGCACAGAGAAGCTAACTAATATGTCAGTCACATGGCTAGAAACTTAGCAGGTAAAACAAGATTCCAAGCCAGGCCTCGAGACTTCAGAACCCACACTTCCCTCACTAATCATAGAGGCGTTCGTGGATTGAGCAATAGGATTTGGACAAATGTTTGTTTGAAATGGCTGACGTGGGAAGAAGATTCTCCATGGGAAATGTGAATTATGCTATTTGCTATGTGGCCTCATGTCATCCTGTAATTTCTCTGGGCCCTCACTTTTGTAAAATACACACTCACTATTGTTTGCAGCATAGGCTTGTTTGGGAGAGCAAAAGCTAGTAAGAACCAAAAACAAAAACCACCTTATAATTATTTGTGGTTTTATAACTTTCCCCCCAGGGTGTTCACCACTACTACAAACTCCCAAATATGGCTTTGTCCTGTCAGCTGCCTCTTAGCTATATCATTCCATGTCTGGGGCAGAGTTCAAAGATTACTTATTTACAAATACACATTGCATGTAGAGAGAAAAGTACTTTGGAAAGCACCTAAAATTTGAATACAGAATCCTGGACTCAAGTCCTGTGCCTGCTAGTTCATTTATCTATTTGGTTATTAAACAAATAGTTACTATGTGCTATGTACCAGGAAGTGACAGATGCGAAGACAGAAATAAAAGGAAATTTCACTAAGCATGGTGGTGTACACCTCTGATTCCAGTGATTGATAGGCAGACACAGGCATTTCTAGGGTAGCCAATGCTACATGGTGAGATCCTGTATCAAAAAACAAAACAAAACAGGAAACCAAATAAGTTTCTGCTTTTACTTGCCTATATTTGTTGACATATGTATTTGTTTATTTGTTCGGCTTTTGAGACAAATTCTCTCTATGTGGTCCTAGAACTCACTTTATAGACCAGGCTGGTCTTGAACTCACAGAGATCTGCCTGCCTCTGCCTCCTCAGTGCTGGGATTAAAGGTGGGTACCACCACACTACACTGTCCTTATTTACTTTTGGTCTTTTGAGACAGGATTTCTCTGTGTAGCCCTGGCTGTCCTGGAACTTGCTCTGCAGACCAGGCTGGCTTTGAACTCAGATCTGTCTGCCTCTGCCTCCTGAGTGCTGGGATCAAAGGCTTGTACCACCACCCTGCTTAGTTTGCCATTTTCTATATCTGCCATTTATTTAGTCCATAGTTAATGTTGATGATTTAGAATGTTTCCTGTTTTGAAATAGTAATACCACAATAAGTATCCATACTACCTGTGTATGATTACTATGTACTGAGGTATCAGATTAGCCAATTAGACAGTATATGCATTTATGTTTAAAGATCTTTATCCTTATTGACAATTGCATTCTGAAATGATTGTTACAATTTTTATTCCTATGATCACTATGGAAGATGGCCCATTTAAATTCTGTAACTAAATTCTAAACCTTAAAATCTAATTACTTACCTGGCAGGGGAGATACCATGATCAAGCAGGTGGTTTTCCCAGGGCGAGGCTCACCCATTGCACTTGGGATGTGCTGACCCCTTCAATTTCCCCAAATTCGAGAAACTCTGCGATTTCCCCAAATGTAAGAAACTGCATAATTTGTGGTAGTAGGGGACTGTGTTCACGCTCTCCCCTTAAAAAAAAAATCTAAAACTAATTTTGTCACCTATGACTATCAAGTTGTGTTCAGGTTCTATGTAACATCCAACTTAGGGACAGGCTCTGTTCACTGAATTTGGATGGCTCTGGTCATGTATTCTCTAATTAATAGTGTCTGTCCACTTATAGAAACAAATAGAGAAACAGGAATGACGGAACACCAGACATTGGTTCCCACCATATGGCTCTGGCAAGAGCTGAAGTAGCAGAAGAAGAAGTTGAAAAATAGAAGCTGACTTTCTGCCAAACCACCTTTAGTGTTTAGCTAGAGTCCAACTCCCTGATTTTAAGGAAGTTCCCTCAAAACTGAAAGTCACTCCAAAACAGAGTGTGGAAAGCATGCATGGAAAAATCCTGGTTCCCCCACCCCTACAGGAATTCTGTTAACATGATTTAGATATCTGCATGTCTCTCTCTTCTCTATCTGTCTCTCTGTGTCTCTGTATCTCTGTCTGTCTGTCTGTCTCTCTCTCTTTAATTTCCAAGAGAAGGAAACTTCCTGAGGAGAGGCAAAATCAGACAGCCAGGGCTCTGGTGATATTTGGAAATATACTAGCAAAAATAGACTCCCAGAGTAAGTCTGAAACTATTCACCCTGTTTCCTCAGACAACTGTTGTTCCCTGGGCATCAATCATGGACAGTCACGTAGACATGCAGTCTCCACTAGGGACCCCAGGAGCATGGTTGCTGAGTCACTCCCCAAATTCAGTGTTCTCAGTTCTGCAGATGGAGTGCCCCCAAAGGGCATTAAAGGTTAGGTGAAGCGTTTCTCACTTCTGCTAACTAAGGACAGAGCAGCAAGGGTAGCCACTTACTGGAATAGAGCTTGGCTGGCCTTGACTAGGTAACCCTGGTTGTCACAGCTCCTATGACTCCCAGAAGTCCCAGGTTGCCAAAGATCCCCCTATCCCTGCCTCCACCCCCCAAAAGTTAGCACTGAAGAACAGTCTCTGGATCCAGAAATATATTCCATAATTTGGCAGATTTTCCTTAGCCTCTTCTGGGATTAACTTGATAGACAATCCCAAAATAGCCTTCAAGCCAGCAACATCCCTGGCATGTAGTGCCTGGTTGCCTAAACCTGTATTTTAGGTTTGGTTATGTCAGTTTTACCACTCTATTTTCTAGAATCATCCATCTGGAAGAGGTGTTGTTTCCTTTACAAATACTTTCAGGCTGACCCTGGCACAGACGGAGGGAGTCTTTAGGGTTGGGGGAGAATGTCATCAACAATGTGAAGGAGAGACAACAGAGCAGCTGTAATGGCGAGAACACACAGATCTCTTGCACATGGTGATATGTTTTTCTACACAGGAGCTGCCCATCAGCTTTCCCGAAGAAAAACAAAACAGGTAATTGGGGAGGGGTTATTGAGAGCCAGGGAAATCAGAGAAGACAGTAAAACCAGCATCCTCGGAGAAGGCATAAAGAGACATGGCATTGGATAAGACAGAGGGAGATGGCATAACAAAAAGAATCTTTAGTTTATTGGGTCCAAGGCTAACTCTAAACCTATGGGTCTTACCTTTTCCATTAATTCAGAATAGCAGAGTTGGTTGCTCACGCTTTCATTTATCTACAAAATACAATTGAGTGTTTGTATTGTAGGTGAGTTGTTCTGTGGGTTCCCAATGAGGAAGAGAAACCCCGGGGGAAAGTTCCATGGTCTCAGCTCTGGAAGAGCTGAAAATCAACTGTGAGAGGCAGATTCATGTAAATACATAACTATAATATCATCTACTGGTGCTATAACAGAATACAGAGAAAACATTGATAACATGGAAATGATATAAAGTTCACTAGTCGGTAGAAGAGGGTGCCAGCAAAGGCAGAGATTTTAGCTCACACAAACGCTTGGTGGGAGGGAGGCCTGATGATGTAGCTGAGCACGTACCACATTTTTGTACTAGCTTGCTGACTCATACGTCTTCCCAGGTATGCTGTAGATTTCCCAAGGCAGAGGAAATAGCTTACTCATTCTTATCTCCCCAGAGCATAGCCCAGAGTCTAGCTCAGTATGAGCTCTGGCTGGTGAGCACGGAGGGTGACAGATAGTACAGCCAGGTAGAGAATGGGCCGGGTTGTATATCCTGGGAAAGAGTCTGAATGTGGGTTAGTAGAAGAGAAAGAAGTAGGAATATAGCAAAGAGATTCGCTAGAAGCCCACTCCAATAGTCTAATGGGCATTTGAAGAGGCTAGTCTCAATAGAGATAAAGAAGAGAGAATGAGTTTAAGTTGGCTTCCTTCCTCCACAGGGAGCCAAGCAAGACCCACACTGAGCATACTGAAGCAGCAACAGCCACAGCTGAGGCAGAATGGCACAAAGGTAATGACAGGCCTCTGTCCCCTCTCAGGCCTGCTCGAATGTGGGATCCCAGTGCTCAGCTTTTCCCCCTGAGACAAATTCATCTCAACCATCTGCATAAATTGTCCAGTCAGTCTGGGGATATGGTTCAGCAGGTAAAGCACTTACGTGCAAGCCTTTATCTGAGTTTGGATCTCCAGAACGCACATAAAAGGCAGCAGCAGTAGTTTCTATAATCTCAGCACATCCCTATTAGGAGATGGGAAACAGACAGGGGAATCACTAGACGCTCCCCAGCCAGCTAGCTTGGCTTATGCAGCGCTGAACAAGAAAGACCATGTCTCAAACAAGATGAAATGCAAAGAGCCAGTCCGGAGTCTCTGTGCCCCCCCCCCACACACACACAAAGGGGGGGGGTGTTACCTGGCCTCCCAAAGGAGCAAAGTAAAAGGACCTCAGTCTCAGTCTCATTGGCCCTGCCTGGGAGATGAGGGGCAAACCAAACAAACCAAGAGCCCTTTTTAATTCTATTGATTTCTACCAGGACTATGAAACAACAGGACCAATGTATGAGCAAGTGTTACACAGGCCTGGATCTCAAAAGAGAAGCTCAGACTCCACGTGCGAGGAGAGCAACTTGCATTATGCGGACATTCATGTGCTCAGCCAACTTCAGCCTTGCTCTAGCAAGAAGGTGAAACACCTCCATCTAGAAACTGCTACAGAGTATGCCACCCTGCACTTCCCCCAGGCCACACCTCGATATGACCGCAAAAATGGAACCCTGGTGTGAGGCTTTGAAGAGAAGTACCGCTTTCCAGATTTTACAGTACTGTGGAGACACTCTACTGTGTTTGAGAACAGGATGTTGGCCATACTTTAAAGAACACCAGAACATCGGGAATTATGGGTCCCCCTACTTTTACCACTGTGAATCATTTGGTTTGCCACTGTGGTAAGGCTAGGGGGTGGGCTGAGTTCTCCCGAAATATTTAAGTGTGCAAAACAGTCGTCCTTTGACCCCTAACATTATTTGGACTCTCAAATGCAGCAAGAAGCCTTCATGCTCTTCTGCTGTTTCTGGTAGGAATTATTTAATAATATTTGAGGTTTGTTGTTTATTTGCCACTTAACTGAGGGTGGCCTTCAAATCTCAATCTATCCCAGTCTCCCACCACCAGTGCTGGGATTACAGAGAAGTGGCCGCTATGCTCAGCTAACCATATTTTCTTTATACACCTACTCCAAACCCGCAGAGGAAGCGCTCTGGAAAAGCTTTTTGAGTCTTTGCACATAACACAGCCTGAGGCTGCTGTGGGCAATTAACCTAGTAGCTGGATCAAGGGCTCCAGTTAGCACAGTGATGGGACAAGGAATGACTGCTTCTAAAACCTTCTCCAACCATGCAAGGACTTCAAATTTCGGACGCAGGAGAGAACAGCCTGGAGAAACTTCACTTGCAGGACTGTTAGCTCTCCTCTGAGGAACCGTTAAGATCAATCAATAAATAGTATGAAGAACAGGCTGAGTGATTGTTCCTAGGGCTGGGTTTTACAACGTGTCCCAGCCTATATCGTGGAAAGGTCCAGCCAATAGAGATGCCTGCACACCCTATTCCCTAGTTAGCAGTTAGGATAAGGTGGACAGAGGACAAGCTCCCATTGGCTGAAGGAGGGAGGTGGGCGGGACCATATGAGTGGGGTGGAGGGTGGGGGTGGGGCGGGGGGTTGGAAACACCACTATGTAAGGCAAAGCGAGGAGGCAGGTCGGGGTCGCGGTCTGGAGGTTAAAAGGCGGTTCCAGAATGGTAGGGGCGTGGCTTTGCCTAGCTGGAGGCGGGGCCTGCAAGGCAGGAGGCCGGCCAGGGCTTGCACTGGCTGGCTCTTGTCCTGAGCTGGCAGGCCCAAACTATACAAGCTTCCGTGTCGCCATGGCAGCAGGAACGCGCAGCTCAGAAGAAGTGCCCGCCAGCCCAGTAAATGCTGAGCCAAACAGGCAGGTAATTTAAGAGGTAGGTGCGGAAAAGTGGTGGGTAGCGGAGAAATGTTATTATCATCTGTTGAGTATTCAGTTCAGAAGTAGGGATAATCGGCGAGAACGAGGTGTGGGAGGGGTAGAGGCAGAAGTTTTGGGGTCTGAACTCTTTCTAAACCCTGTAGAGTCGTAGTGTACAGTTCTGCTTCAGATTTTAGAGCTTGGAGATGAGTTGTAACTCTCTTTACTTTCTTAACCCGTTATACCCCTCCCCCTAAATACACTTGTTGGTTCGTTAAGAGGATGATTCCCTGAAGATGGGGGTACTGACAAAGGAATTGCAGCTCGTGCGCGCACACTTTAGTGTCGATACTATCAGTCTTGTAGAAAGTCATTGCGAATTTACAACGGTTGTGGAACTCAGTCGTCTGGTCGTCATCACCACCACCGATACAGCAATTGCTAGGCTTGTTCGCTGACCCAGTTAGTACAAGTGGACTCAAAAGAGATGATTTGGAAGACGACTTTCTTCACTACACACTGTTGGGGCAAATCCTCGCTTATTTTCTGTGTTGTCTAGGGGTAAACAAAATAACTCCTTCCAACGGTTCTTAACAATGAGGATCAAATAAAATGCTGTAGACACCACTATGTAAACATAAAATTCTGTAGACAAATTCTGCCTTAGAATTATAAATGCTGGGGGCTGGAGAGACGGCTCAGCGGTTAAGAGCACCCTCTGCTCTCCCAGAGGACCCGGGTTCGATTCCCAGCACCCACATGGCAGCTAACAACTGTCTGTGGTTACAGTTCCAGGCAAACACCAAGGCAAATAAATAAATAAAGGTTGTTTTAAAAAAAAAAAAAAAAAAGAATTATAAATGCTGAACTGGAGAGATGGCTCTGAGGTTAA
The DNA here is from genome assembly GCA_004025045.1 of Sigmodon hispidus. Classification (NCBI taxonomy): domain Eukaryota; kingdom Metazoa; phylum Chordata; class Mammalia; order Rodentia; family Cricetidae; genus Sigmodon; species Sigmodon hispidus. The sequence goes on from PVIH01000901.1 coordinate 132,641, forward strand.
AAGCACGGAGTTTCTGAGTTCAATTCCCAACAACCACATGATGCCCTCTTCTGGCATAAAGTCGTACATGCAGATAAAGCACTCCTTAAATACATCTTTAAAAAAATTATAAATGCTAAACCAGGTGTGCCATGTTAACCTGTGATCTCACCACTTGAAAAGTGGAGACATGAGGATCGAGAGTTTAAAGTTATTCTCTATTATAAAGAAATTTGGAGACAAAAAAAAGAGAGACCAAAAAACAAACAAACAAAAAGAACAAAATAAAAGAAAATTAAAGGCCAATCTGGGTTACATGAATCCCTTTCTCAACCTCCCACCCCCCCACCTCAATGTATATGCTGCTGTGGGGGTTAAAAGTCCTGAGTATAAAAAAAGAAGTTCCTGAAGAATGAAAGGTGTGTCAGGAGCAGATCATTTGGTATTTCTTCTGCTTATCTGAATACATCCTATGGTTTTCCCTTTTGAAAAGTGTAGGAAAGATTGGGGTGGGGGGCAAGGAAACATCCTTCTTATTTCTGTGAAAACCTTAATTAAAATTGTTTTGAAGGCCACTGAAGAACTGGAGAGATGGCTTGGCTGTCAAGAGTAGTTACTGATCTTGCAGAGGACCTGAATTTAGTTCCCAACTGCCAAGTTCAGTGGCTCACAATCTCCAGTAATTCCAGTGCCGGGGAATCCATCCCCACCTTTGGCCTGTGAAGTCACTAAATTTCTATTTCCCCCTACATACAACACATAAATAAAAGAAAACGCTGAGATCCTGTTATGACTACAATAACTTAGCTCCTCACCAGGGTCCTAAGTCTTATACTTCAAGATGAATCAAGTTGGGGCCTGACTCCTCCTAGGTTAATTTAGCTTTTGAAGTTTTTCCTCCTGGTATTTTCACATATCTTCTTTTCCTATTTTAAGGTGGCCCTGAATCGGCTCTTCCAGGGACACTGAAGATGGGGACTCATGTGGTTATGAGAGTCTGTAACTCCACGATGCCTGGTGCGCCCTCTGTAAGTTTTGGTGGATTGTCAGGAGTGTGATGACCTTACAGGAGGGTCAGTACTGTCCCACCAAGATGTAGAGTCTGGAACAAGATATTTGCTTCCCTTTCTTGCTCTTCTTTCTTATAGAAATTCTAGCTTACTTGAGCATTAGCTCATCTTTTTTTCTGGGATTAATAAAACCAGGCAGAGGTTAGAAAACTCTAGTTGTTAGTCAGTATATATGCATTGTTTAAAATTGGTTCAAGGGGCTGGAGAGATGGCTCAGAGGTTAAGAGCACTGACTGTTCTTCCAGAGGTCCTGAGTTCAATTCCCAGCAAAACCACATGGTGGCTCACAACCATCTATGATGAGGTCTGGCGCCCTCTTCTGTAAAACTGTATGCATAATAAATAAATAAATCAAAAAAAAAATTTTAAAATTGGTTCAAAATAATGTTAATTACAGAGCATTTGAGAAACATCTCAAATTACAATTAAAAAATTTAAAACTGGGGTTGGAGAGATGGCTCAGCAGTTAAGAGTGCTTACTGTTCTTCCAGAGGACCCAAGTTTGATTCCCAGCAACCACATGGCAGCTAACAACTGTCTTTAATTCCAGTATCTGACACCCTGGCACAATTATACATGCAGGCAAAACAGCAATTCACATAAAATGAAAATAAAAAATGTTTAAAAAAATTTTAAACTTACTCATAAGTCTCCCATTCAAAAGAAAACTGTGAATATTCTAGGCTATATTCTACAGTCTTTTCATCCATGCAAATGTTTTCTATGAGATCCTATTATATACAAATATTGATGTTAACTTTGTTATATGTATATTTGTCTTTCATTTTTATTATTTCATTTTATGACTTTATGTGTATGTGTGCTTTGCCTCCATATATATCTGTGCATCACATGCCTAGTGCTGACAGAGGACAGAAAAGGATGGTCAATCCCTTGGAACTAGAGTTACAGACAGCTGAGGGCTGGATTGTGGGTGATGGGAATTGAACCTGGGTCCTCTAGAAGAGCAGCTAGTGCTCTTAACCACTGAGCCATCTTTCCAGCCCCTGCTGGATTGACTTTTTGAGAGTTTTGCTATGTGTCCTAGTCTAGCATTAAAATCACTGTGTAGCTCAGGCTGCCCTCAAACATGAGGTAACTCCTCCTCCTGCCTCAGCCTTTGGAGATCTGGAATTACAAGTATGCACTGCCATGCCAAGATTGGCTGTAATCATCTTGACCATTGATCAATCCCTTTTTGTTGGAAGTTAAACTCTCTCCACCACTCACACTGAAAATAATCAATGTGAGGACCAGAGAGACGGCTCATCGGATTAGAGCCCTGACTACTTTTGCTGCAGAAGACCTGGGTTTGATTCCCAGCACCCACGTGGCAGCTCACAGATGCCTGTTACTCTAGTTCTAGGGCATCTGATGCCCTCTTCTGACCTTTGTGGGGACCAAGAACACATGTAGTGAGCAGACACATGCAGGAAAACATTCATATATTTAAAAAAAAAAAAGAAAATAAGCAATTTAAGATTACTTGGAAAGACAGGAGGTTTTTTCACTCATGATTGGTATTTTATTTTTGTCCTTTTAAGGCATACTTTATTATGCATAATACAATTTGCATATTAAATAGCATAACAGAATAATTTGATATAATTTAAATCAGACTTTATACTTATTTTTTACTTATATATGTGTGCATGTGAGTGGGTGTTGGAACTTGAATGGACTCTGGTGCTTTGCAATGGCAGTTCTCTTACCATTGAGCCATCTCTGCAGCCCAGATACAGTTTTGTTCTTTTGTTTTTCTTTTTTGGTTGGTTTTTGTTTTTTTGAGACAGGGTTTCTCTGTGTAACCACCCTGGCTGTCCTATGACTATCTCTGTAGACCAGGCTGACTCCAAACTCACATAGATACTCTTGCACCTACCTCCCAAGTGCTGGGATTAAAGGCATGCACCACCGCTGCTACCACCCGGCTAAGATATTAGTTTTAAACAGAAGAAAAAAGGAAGAATTTTCAGGGTACAGAACCCTTCACCATAGGAATAAAAAGACGTAATTTTTCTAAGTGGGTCAGCACAACAATGTGTTCAGTGAGGAGTCATGTTGAGTTCCTACTGCACTAATGGTCAACGGAGTTGAAAAGAGAACCTAACTTTTAGAGCCATTCTCTTGGAGGAAGAACACATGCTGGATTATTTTCAATGCAAAATTGTTCTTGTTGCTTTAATACAAAGTAAGTTGGTTCCATGTAACCTGACATGAGCATTTTATAGAATAAATAACCTATAAAGGAAGAATTGAGACTTCAGTTTTGCATACGTCCTTCAGTTTTGCAAAGCACACATACACCATAAAGTCATAAAATGAAATAATAAAAATGAAAGACAAATATACATATAACAAAGTTAACATCAATGTTTGTATATAATAGGATCTCATAGAAAACATTCAGAGGGCAGCTGAATGTCAGAAATCTAAATCCTCAGATATGAAGACCCTGGGTCCTATGGAACGATTGGTTTTTGCTAGTGTAATTAATAATGGTGAGGCCATTGGTAATTGGTAGTGCCAATGGAGCACTTGAGGTATTTTCCTAGAAGAGAGACTACTGGGTCTCTTTGGTCACTTCCAAAGCATCCACCAGATGTCACTGTTTTGGTCTGATTTTCAACCATGGGATATTTGGCAGACAGCTTAACATGAGATTTAAAAAAAAAAAAAAAAAAAAATGCCTGTAGAATACATTTGCATATCTGCCTTGGCATGGCTTATACTAGCACTGCTATCTGATGGTTACTTTGGCAACATTCTACCCTCGTCTCTCACTACTCTGTTTTTCCTTCTGCCCATTTCTGGCTGTCACACACACCCTGTCCATCTTGACTCAGCTAACGATGAACCCCAGTTTCTCTGTTCTTTCCTCCAGCCTTGGTTCTTGTATCAGTATAGGATGTGCCTATATAAGTGGAGCTTTTCAGTTCTTCAGTTTTTTGCTAAAAGAATAGGGCCTGGCACATAAACATAATAGAGCCCCAACATATATTTAATGAAAGAATATATGGGCAAAGGAAAATAAAATGTAAGAGCATATGACAAGTTATATTTGGCTTGCAAATACCATAAGAGACAAAGAAAGACCCATAGCTTTATATTGACTGTAAGGTCTAACAGACAGAATACTAAAGTACTAGACCTCTGGATTTATTTATGTTTTTTATTTGTTTGTTTTTCCAGTGGGAGGGATTGAATTTAGGCTTGAACACACCAAGTAAACATTTTACCACTCGGCTACACCCCCAGGCCTTGTAAAACATTGTTAATTTTGAAGCATGGTTTTATTAAATTGCCAGACTAACCTTCAACTCTCTCTAGAGCCCACCTAAACCCTGAATGTGTGGCCCCCTGCCTCAGTTTCCCAAAGAGCTGGGATTATAGGTCAGTGCTAATAGGCTTGGCTTAGACCTTTGGATTTTCTTTTCCTTTTTTAAATTTTGTTTAACTTAATTTTATGTGCATTGGTGTCAGATCTCCTGGAACAGTTGTGAGTTGCCATGTGGGTGCTGGGAATTGAATCCAGGTCCTCTGGAAGAGCAGCCAGCACTCCCAACCACTGAGCCATCTCTCCACCCCACCACCCCTTTTTTTGAGGCAGCCCTTTGGATCCTCCTGCAGATGCCTCCCAGGGCCTCACAGGCATGTGCCACCATACTTGGTTTGATCTTTGAATCTCTTTTAGATGTATTTTATTTTATATATATCAGTATTTTGTCATCTGCATCATCTATATGTATGCATTACTACATGAGTGCTTGGTGTCCATGGAAGTCAGAAAGGATGTCAGATCCCTTGGAGCTGGAGTCATAGAGGGTTTGTGAGTTGCCACGTGAAACCTGAGAATTGAGTCCAGGTCTTCTGTAAGATGAATAAGTGCTTTAAAGCACTGAGTCCCATTCATCCCATTGATCTTTTCATTTTAAAAAGAAAAAGATTAGTAAATTCAGTCAGCTTTGTATTTAGCATATACAGTGTGCCAGTAATAAATATTCTTAGTTCTGGGATAAACCAGTATCAAAACATACAAAATTCCATCATGAACTTACCTTATGAGCAGGGAAAAGCTAATGATAAATGAGCAGGAAGTGAGATGTGGTGGTTTGTATCTGCAACTGCAGCACCTGGGAGGCTAAGGCCAGTCTGAGATTATACTTCAAAGGGGAAAATAGAGAGAGCCGAAGCTATAGCTCAAGAAAGTATCTCCTCTGCAAGCACAAGCTGCTAAATTCGACCCTAGAACCTCTGTAAAGAAGGCAGTGTAGTAGTGTCCACTTACAATCACAGTCCTGAGGAGGCAGAGACAGGCAGACTCCTAGAGCTGGCCAGTCAGCCAGCCTAGCATAATTGGTGAGCCCCAAGTACCAATGAAAGACCTTGTCTCCAAAAATACAGTCAATGTTCCCTGACTTCTGGCCTCTATTTGCATAAATATACATGTCTACGAGCACCTACATATATACACATGCATCTACCCATTCCCCACACAGAAAAAAACAAGTAAACACAGAACAACCAAGGTGATGATGAAGGCTATTGGGAAAATTAAAAATAAAACAGGCAGAGACACATAAGAGTTCAGGTATGAGGGAGTATTGTTCTTTAAAACAGAGTAGTAAGAGGGACTAAGGTCTGAATTAACATTTGAGCAGGCAACAAAAGGAGGAGCAGGAATGAGCCCTGGGGACCTGAAGATGAGCAAAACAGATTAAAATCAAAGAGTGGTTAGAGAGGGCACAGAAGGCAGAGGTGGAGTGCTCAGGTAGTATGCATAAAGCCCTGGCTAACTCTTACCATTTAAAACAATAAAAGAAAGAGGGAAAAAAAGTATGATCGGAGAAGTTTCTGGAGAAAGCAAAGCTTGAAGGAGGTATGCTGTCGATGTGGATGGCAGGGGGGTAGGGAGGGCATGGGAGTAGTCGTGGTGAGCCAGTGGAAAAGCTCAGAAGTGAAAACGAGCCTGAGAAATCTAGGAGCCTTCCAGCCTGAATAGAGGTGATCCCAGGGGAGGCCTTCAGAGCTGGACACAAAGGATTTCTATTTGCTGTGCTACAGAAAGGGAGTGTGTAAAGACAATGGGCGCTGGGGGAGCAAGAGTCTGAATCTATTGTCTGAGAATGATTATGATGAATATAGTCCGGCTAGTGGCAGAATCTAGAGACAAAGAGCAGTTTAGGCATGTAGTATATAGTGATAGAGTGCTTACGCAGCATGCATGAGGCCCCCGGGTTCAGACCCCAGCATTGTAATACACACATACACACACACACACACACACACAGAGTTTAGAAACTAGCACATGTTTGACATCTTGGCTGTTGTACTGCTGTCTCTGAATGTAAAAGTAAAAGACATTGTAAACATGTGGCCTTTAAAGAACCCAACTGATGGGAGCAAACAAAAGGAAGGTCAAGAAATTATCTTAGAAAGTCACTGATAGTTTTAAATACTGGCTTGTTTAAACAGCTTTTCCTCTTCTTTTCATCATGAATGGCAGCCCATAGTGGATGTGTTAAATTTTTCATAGGTGTGAATCTCACACATTTTAGTTTTACACAGAGAGAAGTCACAGGCAGTGTTTTCACCAAATGACAGCTTTGTTTAAGGCTTCGAGTCTTAATTATGGAAACATGTTATTATATTTATTAATAGATGGTCTGAATGCATTTGCTAGTGTTTCTTTCACTGGTTCATTCATTCATCTAATAACACGAGGTTAGTACCTTCTATGTTGCGAGCATCATATAAAAGTACTAAGCTGTGTCCTCACGCAGAGCGCTTGCCTGGCATGTGTAGTCATAGACTCAGGTCCTAGTACTCATAGTTTATAATGGTTCAGGACCCAGACTTTTTTTTTTAAACATATGGTCGGGTTTTTTTTTTTTTAAAAAAAAGTTTATTTATTTATTAGGTACACAGCATTCTGCCTGCTATAACTGCATGCCAAAGAGGGCACCAGCTCTCACTACAGATGGTTGTGAGCCACCATGTGATTGCTGGGAACTGAACTCAGAACCTCTGGAAGAACAGTCAGTGCTCTGAACCTCTGAGCCATCTCTCCAGCCCCAGGACCTAGACTTTGTCTTCACTGCTCAATAGTTAGGTCAGGAGCAAAATATTTATCTTCCATTCTTTCTTCATATATAAATAGCCAACTGTTCATTGTAATTGTGACCATCAAATGCATACATATTGATGTTTCATAGAGGACTTTGAACATAGAAAAATTAAATCAGTTTTGCTATTGCATTAGATATTTGAGTGGCTTTTAGTTTGTAGAGGAAGTACCTGCTATTGTTGCTAAGATAATGCAGGACTGAAGAAGTCAAGCAGAAGCAGGAACCTGTGGAAAGCAGTGGGCTGCAGTCCCTGTCTTCTTCCAGGCCTATAGCAGTGGGAGGGGCTGAAGTTCCCACAGTGCTTTGGGGTTTTTCCCATATTCAGGCATTATATTATATTGATTATTGCCCCAGTCTTTCCTCCTAACCCACTTACTGTCCCAATCTTCTATTGATATCACAACTGCATGGGGTAGGGAAACTGGAATAGAATATATTCATGTTCCTGAGGGCGAAACACAGTTCTTTACCAGACATGATAAATTTATCTCCAGAGCAATTTTAAATTATAGGGCCCAACAGGAAATTTTGGGCTTTTTCTAATCTTAAGAGACATGCTGTATTTGATCTAATCTAGTGTGAGGAGACATGTTATAGTCTGTAGAACAGAGGAATAGACTATTTTGAAATTCTATTATCTATAGTTAAATGAATTAAAATATCATTAAAATTCTAGCTACCTAATTGTCGTAGCTATATTTCAAGTATTCAATAGCAGCATGTGGCTAGTAGCTGCTGTTTTGAACAACATATAGAGTATTTCCACCTTAGAAAGTTCTAATAGACACTACTTCTCTAGGTTTTTGGGAATTGTGCTATCTTTTTTTACCATGTGCCTTAAAATAAGTCACCATAATTTTATCTACTTTCTCCAGCATGCCATGAAGAGCAATTGTACAAGGCACAAGGCCAGACCGCAGATTCCTTTGTTTAGCTCTCTGTCCCCGTATTGATTTATTGAGAGACTGTAAGCACCTCTCTTACCTCTCTTTCTTATATGAAATAAATAGTTGGGCCAAATAAAATCATTACTTTGGAGATTTAAAATCTAGTCTGGGGCCTAGGGAGCTGGCATGGTGGTTAGGATCACTCATGGCTCTTCAGAGGACCTGAGTTTGGCTCTTAGCACCCACATCGGGTTGCTTACAACATCCTCTAATTGTTATAGCTCCAGGGTACTCAATATCCTCTTCTGATGTCTGATTGATCTCCCTGGAAACCTTCACACACGGCACATTTTTCACTCAGACACACAGATACACATAAAAAAAAAAAAAAGCCTGTTATAGCTAGGTGTGGTAGCTGTAATTCCAGTACTTGGGAGGTAGAAAAAGAATTAGGAGTCAAGGTTATCTTTGACTAATTAGGAAGTTGAAGACCAGCTAGGGTTACCTGAGTCCCTGCCTTAAAAAGACTAAAATGATAAATCAGTTGTTTAGTAAGTCTTCCCTCCAAATCACTGAGCTCACAGGTATTGCTCTCATCAAAGACTTTTTTGAGAAACAGTGATCTCTTGACATAGACATGCCTGACCGATTCATCACTGAATGCTTTGGGTTTGTATCATTAGGTATGTAGATGCACCACAGGAAGTCTCATGCTTCTGTTTATAAAAGGCTCCAATGCTTTAAACATAGGTCTGTGCGTTTCCTGGTGGTATTCTGCCATGAACTGAAGGAATCGTCATTCCTTGTCTTAGCAGTGACACTCCCCAGCTAGGAGTGAAGGACACAGAGGTCTTCTGTCATAGGGGCTGCTCAGGGTCAGTTTGACTTGGTGATAAAGCTTTACCCCATCTTCAGCCAGAATGGAACCCATTGGATTTAACCAGCCCAACACTCTGCTTCCTGCTTGTTGTGCTCAGAGGCACATAATTTTCCCAGGAGACTTTGCTTTTTAGCAGCCTTAGATCCAGTCAGGTTGCCCCAAGTAAGGCTTTCTCTTTTCTCTAGTCAATAGGCTCACTGTGACTTTTCTCCCTGAGGTCCTAATGGGGTTTGAGGGAAGCATCCGGGATGGCTAGGAAGTAGTTTATAGTTATTGTTCCTAACCAGCTGTGTCCTTGGACAAGGCCCTGACTTCTCTGGGTCATAACACTCTGCAAGGTCTCCCCTTCTGTCTAGGATCACAAGATGGAATGGAATGGAATGCAGACATTCCTGGCTTTCTTTCTTTCTTTTTTTTTTTTCAAAGATCAATTTACTCTGAATATGCAAATGACTAGTGTTCTTAAACAATCAAAGTGGTGACCTCAGCCAGGTCACAGAAGGGAAAAGTCCTATTATATACTTAAGCTTTTACCTGTCAATGTGCCAGGGCATTAAGGTATGCTTAACTTTTTTTTTTTTTTTTTTTTTTTAAGGACCATATTTCACTCTATATTTGTGGCTGGCCTGGAACTTGCTATGTAGACCAGGCTGGCCTGGTATAGAGATATACCTGCCTCTGCAATATATAACAATATATATTATTATTGAAAGGGCTGCAAGTAGTTTAGGCTGACCAGAAACTGGCTATGTCATCAAGGATGACTCCTAATCCTACTGCTTCCGGTTACCAGTAAAGGATCCCTGGTATACACCACCATTCTGGCTCTTAGTAGTATTCTATTTTTAAAATTAATTAATTAGTGTGAGAGAGAGTATGATGTGTGTATATGGGTGCCTGTACAAGAGAGGAGTGGGTACTTCCTCTCTACCTTTAGCATGGTTCCTGGATTGAACTCAGGTATCAGGCTTCTGCAAGAGTCTTTATCCGCTGTGCTATCTTGTCTACCTTCTCCTTCTAGCAGTTATTTTTAAAAAAGAGAGGGAAGAGACACATGTGGTAAAGCCTTGGTCATCCTCGAATTATCTTTAATGTTTCTGTTGTGATGTTATGGTCTGGTTAGCACTGTTCAATTACTTACATCCGACCCCCACCCCACAGCCTCTCTGACTCCTAATTTTTTGTTTCGTGACCTTCTACTTCCTCTTCTTTAAGCTGCCTCACTTTGCAGCCTCGCGTGAAAAAGGTTACTGTTAATCTGCAGAATAGGGTGGGGGAATCCTGTGAGTCCTTTTCCCTTTCACCTTGTGAAGTGCTTGCAACCTTAAGTGAGCAGAATGAATGTATGTGTGTGTATGTGTGTGTGTGTGTGTGTGTGTCGTGTGCGTGTGCATGCGCACGCGCGGGAACGCCCGCCTCCAAACCTGCAGTGTAGTGGTTGTAAGCATATGCTCAGGCTGGCAAAGCTCCCTTGTGTCAGCGCGCGTGTGTGTGTGCACGCGTGTGTGTAAGTGTTCGCTGCGCGCGTGCACAGTCCGGAGCGTGTGCACGCACCCTCGGCTTCCCCGGCACTCAGGGGAGGCCCGGAGCTGGCGGCCAGCGCCTCTTACCTCTCAGTGCCCGCCGTGCGCGCCCTGCTGTTTCTATAGGAACCAGCACGGCGCCGGGCCCCTCCGGCTGCGGCCCCGTGCGCGAGCATGCCCAGTGCAAGCCGCTAGTTTGGCTCGGGTCTAGGTTTCCAGTAAGTGGCATGCGGGACTCGAGGGAGATCCCAGGGAGCTGAGCCGATTGCCTTTGTGTGCAGAGGGAGGAGGAGGAGGAGGAGGCGGCGGCGCGACCCCACCCGGGGAGCCCCACGGCAGGAACAATGCTAGCCTGCCTGACCCGCGGGAACTTGCTGGACGTCTTGCAGGAGGGCTTCAATGAGGTAACTGCCCTGCTCCTCCCACCCCCAGCTCCCCGTCACCCCGCGCCTCCCGCCTAATCTCCGGAAGGGGATTTCGGGGCTGGGGGGCATCCTCTGGGGGAGCCCAGAGCAACATCGTCCGTTAGGGCTGAAGAGCCCGGGTGCAGAACCAAGGTGGTGAGCGCGGTGCAGACAGATGCACGAAGCTGAGGACATCGGAAGGGCGGTGGGCCTCTCTAGGCTGGACGATTACCTTCCTGAGCGTGGAGGACAGTGAGGACCACGCACCCAGAAGGCATCTCCTTGCAGGAGATGTGGTCCCCACGCCTCTCAGGGACATCCTTGAGGGAAGCCCCGAACTGGAGGCAGCCAAGCTCTTTCTGTTTCAGGAGCTAACAGGATGAGTCTCAGGGAGGGGTGTGGTGGTGTGGCATTGGTAAAAAGTTTGAGAGGGCAGGAGACTGCGGGTGGTCCTCATGAGGGGCCCTTACCACGCGTGAATCCCCTCAGCCCTGCACCTTAGGGCCTCCACCACCGAGGACGAGGTTGGCTGGGAGGGACAACCTGGGTCACAGGCCCAGTTCAGGAGTCAGGGGAATGTGCTCCTTCCTGTGAGAACTGCTGGAGGAACCAAATCTGACAGGGAAGATGGGCCAGGGTTGACTCAGGCTCATTTTCTCCTAAGTTTCTCTCAGAATTTAGTTCTCTCTTCCATTTGCTTCTTTTGTGATCCAGGCCAGTCTTGTTTGAGACCATTGCCATTTGCCCGTGCTCCTCGGTCATTCTTTCGGTTGCCTTAGCCCAGCAGCCACGAAGGCATAGGCCATTGATCATGGTTTCCTGTCCACCTCTTCCGTCTCAATGGATTTCTTCACTTTAAGGTTTCTTGTGGTGGTGGTGGCTTTGAGCATGCTACACAAGTGCCCTACCACTTCCCTACCCCTCCAGCCTTTAAGACAGCCCTTGTGTTTTTAAAATAAGTTTTTAGTCAGATAACATGAAAACACATTTTCCCCGCTGGCACTGGTGACTGAACCTAGAGTCTTGAATATGACTAGGGGCTGTATCACTGAGCTACACCTCAACCTGATTTTCTTCTTAAATATTAACAGTACAGGCAAGATGGAAAAGCCTTTTGTGCCATTCCCCGCTTCCACCCCCTTCCCAACCTTTCCCCTAGAGGCAACCAACCATCCTCATGAATTTCCATGTAGGATTTTTTTTTTTCCTACAGCTGCACCACAGGCTCCCTCCGTGATCCCTGTTTCTAATTAAGAAGCCCCTGCGTTCTGACCTGCCTTAGCGCTTTCCCCAGTTCTGGCCCCTCTGCCCCAGCCTTGTTCCTGACACACACAGAGAAAAAAAATGCAACGGAAATGTTCTGCCAGTGTGACCAACTGTGCTGGAATTTTCCTTTGGCTGAGGGGCGTCACAACCTTCATTAAAGGGCAGAGCTTGTATCCTGCTTGCACGGCTGGCCTCCTGGTCTTCACATCACTCCTGACTGAACACACGTAAGGGAATCGTTAACAAAGAGCTACAGACCCAGAGGTGAAGCACGGGAGAGTCAGGAAGTACACCTCTTTAAATGTCTCCAATACTCATTCATCTTTTCTCACTCTCTGCCCCTGGGCCTTCTCTGGTCCTTAGCTGTGTAAATCCTGCCCATTCACCAGCTGTGGCAAAAGCCCCTTGGTTGTCTCATGGCCTCTCCCCCTTTCTGTTTTAACCCAGCTCTCTGGTGTCAGGACCCACCTTCTGATTAGAAGGCAGCTGGCACAGAGCCAAGTCCTGGTCTTTGCTTTCTGTTGGTTTTTCATTTCTAAATCTTTATCTGAAGACCCCTGTGAAAGCGAAGCAGCTTGGCTATCTATCATTTCCATGCCTTTGCACACAAATAGTGCCTAACATCCAGTTCCTCCAAAATGAGGGAAAAGGAGAGCGAAGGATAGGGTTTTTCCTATGGTGGCAATGGAATATTCCTAAAAACAACAGTCAGACAACTTTAATCAGCTCTTCTTTTAAGAGCAGTTCGGGAATGCATCTTTGTGCCCTGTGATATTTGGATTGTCTTCCCATCTCATAAACTCTCTCTGCAGACTCATGTTCTCCTTAATAGTAGAATCCCTAGTAGATTTGAACTCAGAAATCCAAAATAACACTTTGATTTTATACCTCTAAGTAATATAAATATTAATGTTAAATTTGAATGATCCTTTAGTTAACATTAATTTTCACATACATAATACATTTTCTTCACCACCACCCCCGTATACTATCACATAATCATGCTACTGAATAGTAGTATGAGTGAAGTAATTGGTATGGTTAGTGTGAGCCTTGTTTGATCTATTCCAGACTCAGGGTTGCTTTATAGGCCCAGTAATATTCAATCTCTTTTGTTAGTCATATGATAAGATTGTAACTGGGGACTTAAAAGATCATGTCAGAATATACTTAAGTCCTCTAAGAAATTATTTCTACTGAGGCTAAGAATACCACCTCTTGGGAATAATCTAAGTATATCTGAAGCTATTCTTCATCACCCAGATGGTTTATTATAGGTCTGTGTGGTTAGAACTGCAACCTCATTCTCCATGGCAGAGAAAACTCCCACAGGAGACAGGGATATGGCCTTAATTGGTTAATTATAAAGAAAGCCAGCAGCAGAGCGAAACCCTGCCCTTTGAATCAAGGCTTCCCTCTATTTATTGCTGGTCTCCCCTCAATCCATTTGTCACTAAATATAAGTGGGTGTGACAGAATCTTCTTTAGTCACATTGCCCATCTAGAGTCCTGGTCTCAGCATGACTGGCAAAGAAGTCACAGAATTAATTCATGCCATTGTTGCTAAAGCAATCTCTTGTAATGACACGGTTAATTTTCACTGTTAAGGAGTTATCCATAGACTTTGGCTCCTGTCATTGGTAACCCACCTTGGCTATGATGGGTTTCCTGTAATTCTTTTCTTCCCTATTCTGCATTCATTTCAAAGCTCTCTCTCTCTCTCTCTCTCTCTCTCTCTCTCTCTCTCTCTCTCTCTCTCTCTCTGTGTGTGTGTGTGTGTGTGTGTGTGTGTGTGGTGTGCCACCCTGAAATTGATGTCAAGTGTCTTCAGTTGCTCTGCCCTTACTTTTTTGAGACAGGGTCTCTCACTGAACGTGGAGCTCACTGATTCCACTAGTCTATCTTTGCCTTCCCAGTACTAGGACTGCAGCTGTGTGCTACTGTGCCTGGCTCTGTATATAGGTGCTGGGCACCAGGTATTCATGTTCACATAGCAAGCACTTCTCTGACTGACCTATCTCCCAGGCCTGTTCTTTCTGACACAGGGTCTCATGTAACCCAGGGTGGCCCTGAACTCTGTATGTAGCAAAGGATAACACTGAATCCTGATCTTCCCCAGTCATGTTCCTCAACACCTAGTTCAAGCTAGTTGGTATTGGTTATTATATTAACATTGTCTTTGGCAGTATGAATTTCTGCCAGTGTTTTTCCTGGAGATAAACTTTAAAGAAAAAAAAACCTCTTTGGTGTTTGTGTTGGGAGATTTTAATAGACACATAATTATAATATGGTTTGGCCAATAACCATTTGTTTATTCATTCATTGGATAAGGAGAGTATATAGAGCTATTGAAAATTGTATGGGGAGAGACAAAACCTACTGGAAAAGCCCCAGTAGGATGCTTAATATCATTGATATCACAAAAGAGTAATGTTTATGAGAGATTGTAAAAACACTTTCTAATTAAGCAAACCATGAAAAGGAGCAAATATTTATCCACCTTTGTGTTCATTGTGGTCAGATTCTCCCACCAGCACCGCTGCTTGGCTGGTATACATGTGCAGGCAATCACTCACCAAACGCTCACTGCATTACTGTGTTTACCAGGCACTATGCCAGGCTCTGGAAATAGAATCCAAATAACAAAGTCTGTTCCCTAATGGAGTTCACAGGCCAATGAAGATAAAGAAATCATCAACCTTGGGAACTTTGTGGCAAAACAGACATCTTGCTTGCGAAAAGAGTGAACCTCTGTCTAGTTTTGATGTGGATGACTAAGAGGCTGAAAGTTAAAGAAATGACTTATGTCTGATCATGTGAACTGGCAGATTTTATTCCCCTACTCATTTTTCTCCAAGAAGGAAAGGAACATAAAAGGCTACCTTAAGGTTCATATGCTTGTCTGAAGGAAGTAGTTCATTGCTGGAGTTCCAGCTACTCAGCAGACGGACACAGGAGGGTTGCTTAGTCCACATGTTGGCATATTTATATCACCATGGACAACATGATAAGTCCTTGTCTTGGGGGAAAAAAAAGTTGAGGAGAATGAAGATGGCTGGGTGAGTAAAGGCATTTGCCACCAAGCCTGACGACCCGAGTTCAGTCACACACACACACACACACACACACACACACACACCATGGCCAGTGTGCATCCACCCACCCTCCCCAGCCCTCCTTTAAAGCCCAGCATTTGGGAGGCAGAGGCAGGCCAGTCTTTGAGTTTGAAGTCAGCCTAGTCTACAGACTGATTCCAGGACAGCCAGAGCAACAAAGAGAAACTGTCTTGAAAAAAATATAATAATATTATTTATAATAATTTATTAATAAATAAATGTCTTGTTTTTTAAAGGAAAGAGTGGGGACAGGGAATGTGTGTGCTTGGCAGTCCGGGAGAACAGTGTGAGCCATTGTCTTACCTCATCCTGTAAAGGAGACACTGAGTAAGAAGAGGACTCATAGGCAGAAGGGCTACTGGGAGCATCCTCTCTAGAGCCTCCTGCTTTCCATGAAGTAGCATTGCAACACTGGGCCAAAAAGAGGCTCTCAGACAGTCCCACAGTGAATTTCTCTGTGCTCTGCTGTACAAATTAAAGGCCTGTTAAGTAATGTATTGAAGCACTTTACTTCTCAGCCTGATTTTTTTTTCCATATAGACCAACTTCCTCACTCCCCACCGAGCCTCACTGGCTTTGTTCCCACCAGCATCAATGCCAGCTCAACAGATGCTCCCTGGCTGAAAGCTACCAGGCAGCCCCGTGTTCCTGGTGCCGAGTGATGGGCAGACCAGGCATGTACGGCAGTGATAGGACACAGTTTGCCAGGTGCCACTCCCCCAGGCAGTTTAGAGAGTCTGAGCATCTGCCATGATGGGCTTTGTCCTGGCTGCGAGGACCAAAGGCTCAAACCCATACTTTTCTGAATGCATTTCTGTATTATTTTCTAAGCTAATCCCCACTGAAGTGGTCATACACATAACCTTTATTAGTCATATTTGATAAGGGGGTGAATCCGGTATCAGTAGCTCTGAGGGTGGGCCAGATGTTCTGTTTCTAAACTAAGAGACACCTTATACTAGAGATTGATTGATTAGATTATAGAATATAGACTATAGATGCATTGTTTCTTTTTCATGCTTTTATTGAGCACCTACATTGTCACATGTATTCATGAAGGAACAGAGACTGTTTAGCGATTTATAGTTATTGGAAATTTTATACGTATATAAAATGGTATCATTCTGAAAACTTTAGTTCTTATATATATATATGTATATATATTATTCTTGAACCATAAAGCTGAACCTTTATACAAACAGCCCTGTCCATGTGAGAAAGAATAAATTTTAATGATACTTTATTCTGACCCAACTGGCCACCAAGTACAATGAACAAGAACCCTGATTCCCAAAAGAATTGCTAGAAAAGAGCTAGGTGGTAGCATATGACGCCTTAAGCCCAGCACCCGGAAGGCAGAGGCAGGCCAATCTCTGAGTTTGAGGCCACTCTGGTCTACAGACTGATTCCAGGATAGGCAGAGCTATATAGATAAATCCTGTCTTGAAAAAAAAACAAAACAAAACAAAACAAAAAGAATTAATAGAAAAGAAATAACAGCATTGTGGTTTGTATGGTTGTTTTGTTTTGTTTCCTGCTGGCAGAATTTAGCCCGGTCGTAGCTTACCCTGAGCTTTTGTCTGAGGAACTCCCCTCAAGCTCTCTCCAATCTCTGCTGCAGGAGAGCCTGAGCCCTGCCGGCGATCCTCCCTCTCACTGCTGAACTAATTTCCTTTCTCCTGTCTCTAGTACTTGCTGCTCTCCGGTTGACCAGCAGGGGGCCACAGAGTCACCGCTTAGATGTTTCTATGCTGGGAATGGTGGATCCCATAGAGTTCCCTGGTGAAGATTACAACCTTCTTATGCAGCTCTACCCAAACAAATCCTAGACAGAAACAGCCTTTGATCTCTGTTGCAGAGGGGCCGGGAGCAGAGGCCAAAGTTATGAAGTTGTTCGGAGGGAAGGGCAGATCCTAAAGAAAAACAAAAGGAAGGTTACCTCTGGCAGCAGGAAGGCTTTCACAGCCAAGGGTCCCTGCCCAGATGAAGAATGTGGCTAGAACTGTCTACGCTGAGAGTCTGAGCCACATTATAAGGTCCATGGATTGACTTGGAGGAAGCAGATGGGAACGGGCACTGACGAACACGGTCAGACTCAAAGCCTGCTTAGGTAGCTAGACCACTGCTGCTTCTCTTTCTCCTTCCTCTGAGGCCTGACTCAGAGCTATCATAAAATCTCATCTTTCTAGACTTATCCATGACACACCTGCATCCTTGTAATCCCAAGTAACCCTGCCTTGTGGATTTTGCCCTTAAAAACCCAGCTTGCAAAGGGATGGCACCTCTCTCTGGCCTCACGTCTGTGGACCAGACTGAGGTCCTTGTCTCATGACTCGTAACTTTTAGTAAACCTTACTTTTGCATTTCGGAGAGTTCGAATCTCTGGTAATCTTTTCGGGGGCCTCATGACCAGGGCACAACATAGAAAGGAAGAAAAGGAGCGGGAAGACCTCATCCCAGTCTTAGCCAGAGACCTGCGTTAAAAAAAAAAAAAGAAAAAAGAAAAGAATTAAGAGCACTGGCTGCTCTCCTAGAGAACTCAAATTTGATTCCAGCACCAACATGGTGGCTCATTTGTAACTTCAGTTCCAGGGGATCATCAGCACCTTCTTCTGGCCTCCACAGGCACCAAATACACATGTAATGTAAAAATACATATGCAGGCAAAACATCCATACACATAAAAAATTAAGCATAACTAACTATAACTCTGGGACTATGAGATGACCTCCCACTCAGTCTAATAACCCAAGTTTGATTCCCTCTGAACCACATAGTAAAGGAGAGATCCAATTGCCCCAGGTTGTCTTTTGACCTCCACGTGCATGTTATGATATGTTCAAATACCTTAAGTAGATAAAGATAATACAATTTAAAAAACAAAAACAAAAACCACTTGGCTTCGGGTAACTGAGAATATAGTTCAGGGATAGAATGCTTGTTGAATATGTAGAGATCCAGAGTTTAATACCTAACAATGCAAAACAAATACCTAGCTTATGTATATATGTTACAATTTAAAGAATAATACAAAACCAGAGGGAGATGAAAATAAAGCAAGTGGTTGAATTTGCAGAGAGTGACAGCCTCTTGCAAAAAGCATGTAGGTAGCTTTTCATCTGCTGTGGAGGGAGATGCCCTGATCTGTTAATCCTGAAGCCAAACAGCTTAGACACCACAGCCTCTTCTAAGGTAATCATGCAAGTGGGTGATGGGCTGCTCCTCACAAGAATGACTTTGTCCTTTAAATCAAGTTTTTCAGAGCCAGCAGCAGGCATTGGTAGCAAAAGTGCAGATAGCTCCAGGCAACAGGAAGACCAGGCCCCCAGTTTAGAGGTTGGAACACAGTCCCCTGCCCCCGCCCCCCCAGTTAGATGGGAAAATATGGAGCTGGGATCTGAAGAAGAACAATCTAGCCCTCCCTCTCAGGTAAGAACTGCCCAAGCTGTGAAGCTCTGAACCCTTCCGCTAGATTCTATTTGACTAGCTTCTGCCATGGTAAGTGGCCCTAGATGTCCCAAATGCCAGCTATTCATTTTTACAAAATAGTTGATTTAACTTAAGACTTGCTTACCAGTTCTTAAAACTATATCAATCTGGGCATAATACAAAATAGCCCCAGCATCTATTTAATGTCTACTGCCTTCATGAGAGGACTTCCTGATCCACCATAATGATGACTTAGCCTCCCAGTTCCCGGGACCAGTTCCAGTGATCCTTCCGCTTCAATGAACACCACTGGGAACTTCATCAAGACCAGACCTGGAACTTATTCCACCATGTCACACCACACCTTTAAAAAAAAAAAAGTATTTTTTTCTTTTTTAGAGAGAGAGGATCTCGTTCAGTTACCCAGGCTGGCCTCAAGTTCACTTTGTAGCCCAGGCTAGTCTTACTCAACAGTCCTCACCCTCAGCCCTCTGAGTGTTGTATTTACAGGTGTGTACTGTTACATCTGGCTCTACACTTGATACTTTGAACTCCAACACTGTGCTCAAAATCTAGTTTTCACTACTAATTTCATTAAATTTAATATCTTTGTCCCCACCAGCCTCCTGGTACCCAGTATGCTCCATTCCCTCATCTGTCCACTGCTGGGTCCTTCCTCCCTGGCCCTGACTCTGTGACCAGTGACTTCACCCCCCTCCCTTTGCCCTGGTGATCCTGGTACCTCCAGCTCTCAGTGAGCCTGTGTGTGGTCCTTCCACAGATGGTCCAGGCCTGCTGAGCCATGCTAGGGTAAATCACTTCACCTGGCATCCTGCTCTTCAGCCCCTGCTGAGCACTGGGTGATAGAGTATCTCTACAGAGTGTCCTCCGTGGTCCCACAGGGTCTGCCCCAAATCTCCCTCCCTTCACTTTCTCTCTCGGTCTGTCCTTTCTTCCTGGAGTGAGTGACTTGGGGGACTGGGACTAAACTGTCAATTTTCCTCTTCCCACCCCGACTCACCTCCCACAACTCCCCACTCTGGATGGAGGGAAGTGGCATTTTTCCTTTCTCCCAGGCCTGCTGCATCAAGTATCCCCTTCTTTTGATCCTTTCCCCATCACTGATCCCTTCAGCAGCCTGCAAATATCTCATCCTAAAGCCACTCATCCCTTATCCTGTTTTCCTCTCCAGCTAGGACCCTTTCTCCCTTCCTTGTTTTTATTGTCCCACTTGCTGGGGTCCTCTCAGTTTGCTGCAGCCTGACTTTGTCGTGACACTCTACAGGATCTGCTCTGCAGAAGGTCACCAGCTTCATCTGTTATTACTACTCAAATGCCTCTGCTTCCTCAAACTGCTGTTGTCCTAAAAGTCTTTCTTCTCCCAGTTGTTCTGTCCTGAGTCTTCCTAAATCCCCTGACCTTGTGTGTGTGTGTGTGTGTGTGTGTGTGTGTGTGTGTGTGTGTGTGGTTGTTGTTGTTACTCATCTTACCATTTCTCCCTTTAAAAATGTGTTTGTATGTGTGTCAATACATGTATGGAAGCTAGAGGTTGATATCAAAGACCTTCCTTGATCACACACCACCTTCTATATTGAGGGAGACCCTTGAACTTGCCCATTTTGGCTACTATGTCTAGTCAGCTTACTCTTAGGAGTTCCTGTTTCTACCTCCTACACTTGCCATTCTGCTCACCTAGTTTTTATGTGGTTTCAGGCTTCAGAAATCTTTTCTTTATGCTTGTGTGGTCAGCTGAGACACTTTCCTAGCCTGGCCCTTGTCCCCACACTTTAAAAAATTGTTATGATAATGTGGTGTGCATAGGCGTGCAGTCCACAACATTATGTGGTGGTCAGAGGACAACTTTGTGGAGTAAGATAAAATGGATTCAAATCCTGGTTTGACTATTTATTAGTAGTGAGATCTTGAGCATGTTTTTCCCATATGAAGATGGCATAAACAACAATGATTTTAATGAAAATCAAACACCGTGACTAAAGCAGTGTTGAAGAGGAAAAGGGTTTTTTTTTTTTTTTTTTTTTTTTTTTTTTTTTTTTTTTTTTTTTTTTTTTGACTTATACTTCTGCATCAAAATAAGTCAAGGGAAGTCAAGGCAGGAACTGAAGCAGAGGCCATGGAAGAACACTGCTTTGTGGTGATATGTTATACATTTAATAAAACCAGTCTGGAATATCAGAGAACAGATCCACCCACAGTCAAGCCAGGAGGGTCAGAGAGTGGTAACCGGCTTTAATTCGAGCATGGGAGGGGGGGACCAGGAGTGGTGACCTACGCCTTTGCCTTTAATCCCATAACTCCAAAGAGATCTTTCTGTTTCTGTGACTCTAAGGCTAACTACCAAATAGTAGTAGCTCATACCTTTAATCTTAACCTGAAACAACTGGGCAAAGAAAGTATTTAAGACAAGCGTAGAAAGACAGATTCATTCTGTAGAAGCAAGAGAAGGGAGTGAGGCTGAGGATGCTGGAAGATAGCTGAATGAGATTTGACTGTGGTGTTTCCTCTCTCTGATATAGCTTGCTCCTCATAGCTTGCTCAGCCTGCTTTCTTATACCACCCAGGACCACTTTCCTGGGGTGGCACCACTCCCAGTGGCCTGGGCCCTCTCACATCAGTCATTAACCAAGAAAATGCTGTGCAGATTCGAGAACAGACAATTTGATGGAGATATTTTCTCAATCGAGGGTCTTCTCCCAGATGTCAAGTTGACAAAACCCTAACAGGGCCAGGTCTGACGGCTGAAGAGATAATCCATGCAGACATTCTCTCAGTACCCGACAAGAATAGGCACTGAGTGCATTTGATTCTCTTCCTTCCCTTAGCTGCCCTCCTCACTTCCTGTTCCTTTTTTTTAATATTTATTTTTATTTTATGTAAATTGGTGTTTTGCCTGCATGTATAACTGCATAAGAGTGTCAGATCTTGGAATTACAGTTGTTAGCTGCCATGTGGATACTGGGAATCGAACTCAGGTCCTCCGGAAGAACAGTCAGTGCTCTTGACCACTGAGCCATCTCTCCAGTCCCCACCCCCCCCTTGTTCCTTTTCAAGCCAAGTAATTTCTTATAGTTTGCCTTGCTTTTTGAAATGTTTTATAAAACAGGATTTGGTGGCGGGGGGTGGGGGGGGTGGGGGGGAGGGGCTGGAGAAATGGCTCAGAGGTTAAGAATGCTGACTACTCTTCCAGAGGTCCTGAGTTCAATTCCCAGCAACCACATGGTGGCTCACAACCATCTATAATGAGATCTGGTACCCTCTTCTGTACACTGTATACATAATAAATAAATAAATATAAAAAAGAATACAGGATTTGGAATAAGCATGAATGCAAATCTTTATTTTGCTATTGACCGGTCCTATTGCTGTAGCTGTTCTTGCTACTTTATGGCTTCAGTTTTCACATCTACCCAATAGGAAGAATAATTCTGAGAGGGATCAGTGTGTGCAAGGCTGTCAGTACATGAAAGTGTGCAGTCTAGTACTTAGTGTAGTACCTGGCATGTAGGAAGTGCTCAGTGGAAAGTGGTCATTTGTACAGTTCTTATTTCACTTGCAAGCATACATAGATTCATATATATGTATATATATAATTTACTTTTAATATATATACATTGGTGTTAGTGCCTTCATGTATGTCTGTGTGAGGGTGTTGGATCCTCTGGAGCTGGAGTTATAGACAGTAGTGAGCTGCCATGTGGGTGCTGGGAATTAAACCCAGGTCCTCTTGGAAGAGCAGTCAGTGCTCTTGACTGCAGAGCCATCTCTCCAGCCCCACGTAAATACTTCTTAATGTGTGTCGTCAGTCTAACCCCCATGTCTTGTGCTCTGAATCTGTGTTTTGTCAGCTGCTTAGGAAACATTCCCACTCTGGTGTTGTACAAATAATTCAGACTGTGCCCAAAACTTAACTGTTTGCTTTGTCCAGTACTTGTTCCCCAGGTCACCCTAACCTTTACAGCACTGCCTGCCAGCCAATCCTCAGGCACTGCTTTCTGGGCCTTTCTCTCAGTGCTGCATCCTGTTCCACCTTTGATTTGTTTGGAGTGTGTCATCTTCTGTTAGTAATGCTTCCATTCAGGATCTCATCTTCATCATTGCCTTGCATGGCAGTGGATGCTCCTTATTAACATTGATACTTGCAAAGATAGGTAGGCAAACCATTAGCTAACACAATCAAGAAGAAAAAGGGAAGAAAACAAAATATATAAAATTAGAAATGAATGTGGAAAGATAATCATTGAAACAGGAAAAAATCATAAAAATGTTTGTAACCCTCTGTGTAAATATGAGGTCATATTTAGGAAATTAGACAGTTGGAAACAAGTTCCCATTGAGAAATAAGTACAGAAGACTAGTTAAGAAAACAACAATGGGGGCTGGAGAGATGGCTCAGCGGTTAAGAGTACTGTCTGCTCTTCCAGAGGGCCCGGGTTCGATTCCCAGTACCCACATGGCAGCTAACAACTGTCTGTAGTTCCAGTTCCAGGCAAACACCAAGGCAAATAAGTAAATAAAATAAATAAATAAAGTTAAAAAAAAAAAAAAAAAAAAAAAGAAAACAACAATGTAATTTTCAAGGAAAGAGGACTGGCCCTAGAAAATGTTAATATATATTGCATGGGGATGGGAATGTGTAAGGCCCAGGGTTCAACCCTCACTACCCTTGTGAGGGTCGTGGTCTAAACTAGTCATGGTCACCCTTGGCTATGATGTGAATTGGAGGTCAGATTGGGATACACGAGCCAGCCCTTCCTCCGACAGGACTTGAGTGGCTGTCACAAAAGGATCGAGAGTTTGAGGTCACTCTGGGCCACATAGTAAGGCTTTGTCTCTTAATAAATAGACTCTGAGTATCTGAGTAGCACATTTTGGTGCTGGTACATGGGTTGGCATAGACAAGTGAGGTGGATTAGAAAGCCCAGAAATAGGCCCAAGAATTTATGGAAGTTTAGAATGTGAGAAAGTAGCATCTCAAATCGTTGGAAGAGAAGGACTATGTTTGTATAAATGGGTGCTGGAGCAAGTGGCTAACCATTTGGGAAAGGATAAATTAGAACTGAATTTCATATCATATTTAAGAACTCCAACTGGATATAAAATTTAAAAGTAAAAAATGAAAGAATACAAGGAATTTTTCTTTTACCTTTAATTTGTCTTTTAAACTATGATTGAAAATTTAGAGGCTTAACAAAAATTAAAAACAAAACACGCCACTGTAAATAAAGTGATAACTCATGAACTGGAAAGTATCTGTGACATATGCCCAAACAATACTGACAAGAGTAATCTATAAAGAATGCCTGGGGCACCTAAAATCATTTCTTTGTGTTTCCTGGTCTGTCAGGGTGTAGGGAGCTGTCCCAACGCCAGGGACTCTATCATATTTTCTCTGCTCAAGGTATGTGATGATGTGTCAGTAAATAGAATGCTTGTCTTCAGCACCACATAAAATCAGGCACTGTAGCACCTGCCTGCCTGGAATTGGAATCCCAGCATTGGAAGGTAGAAGCAGGAGGATCAAGTGTTTAGTTACCCTTGGCTATACAATGAGTTCAAGACTTAGCCTGGGACCCTTCATGAGAGTCTATCAAAAAAAAAAAAAAAAAATGAGAGAAAGAAAGAGAGAGAAAGAAAGAAAGAAAATTTAAAAGCCCTCAAAAAGGCATTAAAAAAAAAAAGCCTATAACCTGAATATCATCATCAGAAAACAAGGGGAAAACTGAAGGCCAATGAGATGTCTCAGTGCTTGCCACCAAGCCTGATGACTGTTTTGATCCAGGACCCATGTAGCACCTTCGAAAAAAAATAAATTGAAAGGAAGTCTGTAGCTTGTGGTCAATGGTAGTTTCCTGTTTTGATCACTGTTCTCTCGTGGTGATCTGGGTAATGAGTACAGATGAGCCAGATGAGTGCTTTGTATAGTTACTTTTTTTTTAAAGACAGGATGTCTTACAGTCAAGGCTAGCCTCAAACTTGCTGTGTAGCTAAGCATGACCTTAAACTTCTGGTCCTCCGGCCTGAAGGGGATTACAGGCTTGTCATCACCACACCCACTTTATGTAGTGCTGGTGACTAAACCCAGAGTCTTCTGCATGAAAGCTGTCCACCTGTGGAGCCATATTCCCAGCCCACATTTACCTTTTCATGAGCCAGAAATTCTTGAATTCTGAAAAAGTAATCCTTCCGGGTTTTGGATGGCCCTGTCCAGTTGAGCCCACATTGGGGTTCTGATGGAAACAAGGGAAGAAGAAAGACAGAAGAGAGGGAAAAAAGAAAGCAGAGAAATAAGTGAGGGAGCTTCACATACCCTTTCCATCTACTGCCCTGTGAGTGAGAGCTTTAGGCCAGAAGCATGATACTCCTGTAAGCTGAGGAGGCTCTCGGCAGTTGGAAGATAGCACTGAACTGCACCCCAGCTAACCAGTAGTCTGAGCTGGTGTTTTTCACACTCAGATGGGCATACAAACATCAGGGGATCCCATTAAAGCACAAGTTCTGATTTGGCAGAGCTGGCAATGTGCTAAGAACAGTTGTTTTTCCAGAAGATTCCCAAGTGATGCTGCTATGGCTGGTCTGAACCACACTGAAGAGGTGAGAGTCACTTAGTTTGAATGAGTAGCACACAAGGGACCCACACATTGCCTGTAGAGGGGTGCATTAGACTAAAGAGCATCCTTTGAGGTTTCCAAATCACTTACAGCTCAGAGACCCATTACTTTAGGTGTGGAAAGAACTTTTGCCTTGGGCATTAAATTTAAATGCCATATTCTTGTTTCACTATCTGGCTGGCCTTGAACAGGTTATTTCACCTTATTTTGAGTCTCAGTTTTTATTCTTTATTGTAGATAAAATATCTAAAGCAATTAGATTAACAAGAGAGAAAAATGTGTTTAAGGGAACTAGCACAGCTTCTGGTACAGAATAGATGTTCTGAAACTTGTTGACTCTTCCTGTTGGTTGATGCTGTGGACCCCTGTTTGTTGGAAGACCCCAGCAGAGATTGATTAATGTGCATGTGAAGTAGTTAGGAGCCTCTCTCTTGTATTGCCATGCAACAAATAGAGAGGACCCAGCTGTCGGTTTTGCATCCTAGGCACTTTGCTTTTTTGTGGCCAAGGCAAGGCTATTGGTTACTTAAGAAATTACCTTGACCTACCTTGAAAAATTATGTCCCTGCATAATGAACTTCTACAGTAACTTAGGTGTAGGCTTGATGAAATGTGACAAATGATCCTCCCATGGGAGCAAATATTTGTTGAGTACTTGTTATTTTAAGAGGCTAATAGTTCTGAACTGTAGTGACTCCCTTCTGAGATCTTATTTCACACCTTAGGTCTTTGGAGTTCACTGATCTCTGCCTCGTCAACATCTTGGACTTCATGCTGGACTGGTGCCTAATGCCATCTCAGCACCCTTCATCCTTTGTAGTACTTGCCTCTTCCAGCAAGCATGTGTGCGTGTGCATGTGTAGGCTAGAGGCTATGTTGGGATGCCTTCCTCCATCACTCTCTGTGTTACTTTTTGAGACATGCTTTCTCACTGAACCTGGAGTTTTGGTGGACTGTCTGGCCTATGATTTGCCTGTGTCCTGCCAGTGCTAGAGTTATAGGTGTGCATCACTCACTGTGCCCAGTGTTTTATGTGTGTTCAGAATTCAAACTCAGGTCCTTATACTTGTATTTGTACTAGCAACTGATCCATTGAGCCATCTCCCTAGCCCTTCTGCGAACTGCATAAAGTACGAACTCTCTGTAGTCTTGTGGGTTGCACTCAAATGCAACTTGCAACTGAATGACAGAGTCCTCACTGAGCCTGAGGTATATAAGAGGATCAGAAAAGGTTTTTTTGAAAAAGTAAAGCTTGAGACTTTAAAAAGCATCAGCGGGCAGAGGGAGGTGAGGTGGTGAGAAAGTATGATGCATTTGGGGAAATGTGTGTCATCTGGACAGACTGAAGCATGATGGACACGGAGGACTAGGGAAAGATCACAAGTCATCAAAATGCCCCAAGGACTGTTCCCATTATACAGCCTAAGCACCGAGTAAGGCAAACAGACAAGGCTGCTATAGGGCAGCTAAGAAAGGGGATTTATCTTAAGGGTAATGAGAGACCAATGAAGAACTTTAAGCAGGAATGCTTAGAGGGTGAATTAAAAGTGGCTGATATTAAGGCGAGCTGATCCAGGTGTGGTCGCACAGCCCCACAATTCCAGCACTTGGAAGGTAGAGACAGGAAACTCTTGGAAAGTTCTAGAACAGCCTAGTCCTGGCAACAAGTTCCACTCCAGGAAGGACTGCATCGTGAGACATTATTCCCTATAAACAAACAAACAAACAAACAAACAAATAAATAAATGAGAAAGATATGGGGAAAATGATTAGGAGTTTTGTGTGTTTTGTTTTGAGACAGGAGCCCATGTAGCCCAGGCTAGCCTCAACCTGGCTCCATATAACCAAAGCTGGTGTTACAGGTGTGTATGATTGCCCTCTATTAGGAGTTTTACTACCTTAGTGCTATTCTTAATGTCTTTCCTGCTTTTAACTTGTTTCTCTTAAACCAGAGCATTTACTCCAGACATACCCTTTGCCTGACTGCCTCAGGCAATACCTTGGAACATTGTATATATCGGCTGCTTTCTGGGGATAGATGTCTGACACATGTTGTTCTGCCGTGAGATGGATACCAAGAGGCCTTTGTAAATGCATAGGCAGTGTTTGCTACATTTTAGAACTGGACATGCTGTGTCCTAGTTCTTGGGACAGTGAAAAGTTATGTCACTTCTCCAAACTTTATCCATAAAATGGAAATAATACTGGCTTTCTGGTTGTGGTAGTATGAATGTAATTGGCCACCATAAGCTCACAAGGAGTGGTACAATTAGGAGATGTGGCTTTGTTGGAGGAAATGTGTCACCCTGAAGGCAGGCTTTGAGGTCTCATATGCTTAAGCCATGCTCAGTGTTTTAGACCACTTCCTGTGGCCTGAGGGATCAAGATATAGCTCCTTCTGCACTCTCAGCTCCTTCCCCAGCACCATGTCTGCCTGCATGCCACCATGTCCTGTCATGATAATTATGGACTAAACCTCTGAAACTAAGACACCCAATTAAATGTTTTCTTTTAAGAGTACCATGGTTGGGGCTGGAGAGATGGCTCAGTGGTTGAGAGCACTGACTGCTCTTCCAAAAGACCAGGGTTCAATTCTCAGCACCCACATGGCAGCTCACAACTGTCTGTAGTTCCAGTTCCCAGTTGCAGGCAAACACCAAGGGAAATAAATAAATAAAATTTTAAAAAATTAAAAAAAAGAGTGCCATGGTCATGTTATCTTCACAGCAATAGAAACTGTAACTAAGACAATGGTTGTTTTGGTTTTTGTTTATATATAATATAATGTATATGTGTATATATTTTGTAAGTGTTTACATATAGTATTTAATATTTTTCAGACATGATGTAGTATATGTAGTTTATACACACATATATATGTAAATATATATATATTCTTGAGAATCAAATTAGATGATGTTGGTAACAACAATAATGACAAGGATTGGCAAGATGTCTAAGTGGGCAAACCTGCTTGCTACCAAGTCTGACACCTTAGGTTCAGGCCTCAACCTAAAGCCCACAGGGGAAGGAGGGACCCGACTCTCACTGGCTGTCTTCTGGCCTCCACACTCGCAGCATGTACTGTGCACAAGCACACACACAAAATAAATAAAATGTAAAAACTATCAACCATTTGGTGAGCATCAATTTTGTGTCAGTGGGCCCTGTGCTGGATACATTCATTGAGTCTTAAAACGGAATACCAGAATTAGTAATTAAAATAGAATGCCATAAATAGGACTGGAGATATTGCTCAAGGATAGATGACTTGCTAGCACACACAGCCCATAGGTTCAATCCCTAGTACCACAAAACAAACAACAACAAATCCCCCCCACCAGAAACGTTGTTTAGTTTGTGGCAGGCCCTCAGTGGTGTTAGATTCCTTCTACCAATTTCTGCTGCCTCTCAAAGGTCCTATAGTTTAAGTAGCTGATGGATTATCACTTTAGCACTGTCTTCCAATGGCAATTTCTAAAAATCAGCTGAGAAACTAATGAAGATTTAATTTGAGCCCAGGAAAGCAGCCAGTAAGTAATTTCCTTCATCTTTCACCAAGGAAGTGCTTGAGACTTAGAAATCAACTTTACTTTAACCAAATTATAATTTAATATAATTATCCCTTGAACTTAGTTTTTAGGTTCAGGATCTTGAGCTGTTAACAGAAATGAAACATCTGCCGCCCAGACTGTGATATTGTTTGTGTGCTCTTGAGATATCAATGTCTGTCTTCTGACTAAATGATAACAATAAACACCAGAATATAAGTAATGTTGAATGGAAAATGGAATATGGAATGTGTAGAGTTGTGTGTGGGTTGGAATGAGTTCCTTAAATGTCTCAACCTAGAAGCCTCAGAGGCTCCTGGTAGTACAGGGCCCCAAATTTATATGAAGTAAAGGAAAATACTTCTCAGTCCTCAGAGTCACTGTCCACTTTAAGGTTTTCTTTTCCTTCTCTGCATCACTCTTATGTAATCAGATCCTCTTTGACAGTATAAAACCCAGATTAAAGCTAACTCTGTAGCAATCTGAGCATTATGGGCTCAGAAGGGTAAATCTTCCTCTGAGTGTGAGATAACCGAACCCACATCTTGTTCTGAGGAAAGCAGCTGTGGGAGGCAGCTTTGTGCTTGGGTCCAGGTTCATTCTGGCTCCACAAGATCAGTTAATAGGAGCGTCAGGTCCATTGTTCATTAAGTACATGAGGAACTGTGACTGCAAAGTGTGGTGGGTTGTTGGCAGCAGAGATTGTACCTGGACTCAACCTTGATCCCTATCAGCAGAGAAAGTAGGAGTGACAACCTGGAAATGCTTGTCTTTTTATCTTCGTCTGCAACACTGAATAAGTCAGAGATTATCTTTTCCCTAGGTATTAGCCTAAAGCTAGAGATTTGGGAACATGCTCTGCGCCTGATCGCGACATCTTAAAACCTTTTTCTCACTGTACCCCACCCTCTCACGCTTGCCTTACAGGGACAAGATGGGGGATAAGACTAATATGCCACCTTTTCCTTATCTCCACCTTTTATTTTCCAGCAACAGCTACAGGCCTATGTGGCCTGGGTGAATGCCCAGCTGAAGAAGAGGCCATCCGTGAAGCCTGTGCAGGACCTTCGACAGGATCTCCGAGATGGAGTGATCCTGGCCTATCTCATCGAGATTGTTGGTCAGTTGGCCTTGGACTCTGACGCTAGTGTAGACAAGAACATGACTTCTTTCTCCTCCATGTGTCCTTCGAAGCAGGTTGTTCCTTCTTTAGAATACCTGGTGATGGAGTCGGGAAGATCTAAAATACTTACCCAAGATTATTTCACACACTGGTCAATAAACACTGTGTGCTAGGCACTGTTATATATGGGGAGATGTTAGTTAGTGCTGTGTTAGTGCCCTCAAAGATTTCCAGTCTAATTGGAAAGACTGGAAAGCGAAGTCTGTTGTATTACTGCACTTAGTGTTCTGATGGGAGTAAGCACAGAGGAGGATACATAGAAGAGATCCCTGCCTTAGTCCTAGGGGTGCAGGAATGGCAGACCACAAGAGTCTATGTCTAAATGGGGGGAGGGGTCCCAGAAGAACTGATGTCTAAGTTAGAAACACAAGTGGGAGGGCTAGAGAGTTGGCTCAGCGGTTGAGCACACAGGCTGCTCTTGCAGAGGACCTGGGTTAACCCCCAGCACCCATGTGGCAGCTCACAACCACAACCATGTATAACTCCAGTGCCAGGGGAACCGACATATTTTTTTGCACAGATATACATGCAGGCAAAACAGAGAGAGAGAGAGAGAGAGAGAGAGAGAGAGAGAGAGAGAGAGAGAGAGAGAGAGAGAGAGAGAGAGAGAATGAGCAGAACAAACAAACAAAACGAGAAAAGAGCATAGCAGTCAGGCCAAAGTCACCATCAGAAGGATTCTCTTCTATGACACTCAGACCCATGTGTTTCTACAGAACGGTTTTCCTTATTAATTCCAGGTCCTATTATTATTAGAGTCCTATATGTCCACAGTGTTTATCCATAGCTCTGCTATGATTTCTCTTACTGACTGGCAATTAGTCATGGTATACATAAGCTATTGAAGAGAATGATGCACTATGCTTTGTTTTTATGACTCCACAAGCCCCAACCAAATGCATAGAATACATTCTCAAACATTTAATTACTGGTCAGTTGATGTTTCTTGCTGTCTTGGAGAGATATACTGTGAAGGAAGCTGGTCTGCAATAGGCAGCCTATCTGTGAATATCTTTTTGGAGACAGCTCACGATTGACTATTCATTTATATAATGAGTGTAACAGTGGCAGGAGTATTTATCCCTGTTATCATGGAATGCTTTCTATCTTCTGTGAGTTTATTTGATCACTACAGCCTTAGGAAACAGATATTATTATTTCCGTTTCCAGGAACCAAAAGGGAATATTTATAAAAATGTATTAAAGGGGGGCTGGAGAGATGGCTCAGTAGTTAAGAGCACTGTCTGCTCTTCCAGAGGACCCGGGTTCGATTCTCAGCACCCACATGGCAGCTAACAACTGTCTGTAGTTCCAGTTCCAGGCAAACACTAAGGCAAATAAATAAATAAAGTTATTAAAAAATGTCTAAAAAAATGTATTAAAGGGTACTCAATTTGTGTAAACAAACAAACAAACAAAAAACCCATCAAGTTTGTTCTTTTGAATTCTTTGTGATGTTGCTTTGGGTTCAGGTGGAGTACCCCTCATCCAAAATGTTTGGGACTAAAAATGCTTCAGATACTGGATTGAAAACTAGAGAGAGAGAGTTAAGCACTTACAGTTAAAAATTATGGGTAATTCAAAGTCTGAAAATCAGAAAATTTTTGAACACTAGTATTATACTTAAAACATTTCAGATTTTTGGACTGGAGAGATGGCTCAGCAGTTAACATCACTGGCTGTTCTTCCAGAGGACCTGGGTTTGAGTCCCAGGGTCACCTAGAACTCAACATGGTGCCTCAACCGTATGTGACTTCATTTCCAGGGACTCTGGTGCCCTCTTCTGGCCTTCCTGGGTAGCAGCCATGCACACAGTACATAGATGTATTTATATATGGGTACCCATATACATAAAATAATAATAATAATAATGTTTCCAATCTTGTAGCATTTCTAAGTTCAAAGTTTTGGATTGTGGATGATAAACCTATATTACTTTACTGATGAGGTTTCCAAGGCTTAGCAACTTCACAAGTTTGTATAAATTTAAGTATTTGGGTGAAGCTGCAAATCTAGATCTGCTTTAATTCCGAAGTCCTGGCTAGAGAAATGAGTCACATATTAAGAGTGTATATACGGCTTTTTACAGAGGACCGGAGTTTGGTTTCCACCACCAAGTAGGGTGACTCACAGTTTTCTGTAATTCCAGCTTCAAATCATCCCTCTTCTGGACTGCAAGGTCATCTGCTCCTGTACACACACACACACACACACACACACACACACTAAATAATTTTTTTAAAAAAATTCTCAAATCCATTTTAAACATTTTTTTCTTATTTAAATAAGTTGCATGTGGATCAGCAGGAAATCTGGGCACTAAGGGATTAAAAACAAAAGTTCTTTCTCTACCTGTATTTCTTCCACAGAAACTATATTAGTATTTGTGCTTTTCTGTGACACAGAACAACTTAAAGAAGGAAGGGTTTGGCTCACAGTGGAGATAAGTGGGAAGCATGGGCTTTGAGGCAGCCGGTGAGGTTGTAGCCACATCCAGAGGCGAAAACAGTGGATGCTGGTGTCTTAGCTCATTTTCTCCTTCCCATGGGTCCAGGACCTAAGCCCAGTGAATGGGGCTGCCCTTTTCAGGGGTTCTTTCCACCTCAATTAACTTAATTAAAACACCTCCTCACAGACATGGGCATAAAGGCTAGCCCAACATAAATAGTCCCTCAACAGAGGGATCTGTCTCCTAGGTGAATCTATATCCTGTAAAGTTGATAATCAGTTTTGCCCATCAAAGTTACCCATCTTCCATTCTAGAGGTGTTGTTTCCAAAGATGTTCTATGAGCCTGGAAAGCAGTATTAATGTGTTTTTATATCTCCAAGATCCAGATTTTAAACAGTGTGTGTGTGTGTGTGTGTGTGTGTGTGTGTGCACTTCTGGAAATTGAACTTGGCCTTGAACATGCTAGGCAAATGCTCTGCAGCTAAGGTATATCCACAGTCTGAAATAACCTCAAGGAGGCTGAGGAGATGATTCCATGATGCTTCATGTGCTAGCATAAGGGTTGGAGTTTGAATCGCAGTAACTATGTTTTAAAAGTCATACATACAAGTGCAGCACTGTGGAGGGGTGGAGCAGGAGGGTCACTGGAGCTTGCTGACTGCCACCCCAGCTCAAGTTCAGCAAAACAAAACAAAGAAAAACCTGTTTCAAGGGAGTAACATTTATAGAGACAGAGGAAGATGCCAGCTTCTTCCATAGGCGCATCCATGTGTGCACATACCACACACCTCATATATCCTCATATCTACATAACAAAAAGAGAGGCCTTATGGTCTTGCCCTAATTTTGTATATTTAGCCTTCGGCTTCTCCTTGGGTTTGGGACATGCATGTACAGTGTCCTGCTCACCATTGTTGTTTGCATGTCTTCTGTGCAGATAACCAGAGCCTTCTCTCTCCTTGCCCATACCAAGGCCGTTACCATCCCTGCCCATCCCCACGTTCCATCTTTGTCGAGGAACACTTCATGCCATTCTCTCACTTGTTAAGCAGAATTATTATTAAAAGTCTTTCCTAAGTATTTTCTTCCCTTCCTGAATCACAGTCAGTTCTTAACATATACCTTCTGCTTTGTATTCAAAATATACTTAATGTCTGACTTCTGGCCAGCCATTCTCTTCCACTTTAGCCCTTACCGTCCTTACCTTGCCTTGAATATTTTGTCTATCTTTTTTGCTAATCTCTCTGTTTCATCCCTCTCGTGATCTATCTGTCTATCCATCCATCCATCCATCCACATAGTCAGCTTTGGAAAACACTAAGTAGATAATGTCACTACCCTGTCAGAAAATCCCCACTCGTTTTTTCATTACCCTTAGAATAATATTCAGGGTTGTTCCTGTGATCTTCAAAGCCCTGTGTGACTTGCTTATGTTGGTGGCCTTTCCTGGGTTTTGACTCTGGTAACTCCACTCTAGCCACACTGGTCTTTTCTTTTCCATTTGGGACAGAGTCTCATGTAGCCCAGACTGGCTCAAACTTGCTATGTAGCCATGGCTAACTTCAATTAACCTGGTTTGGTTCCTGATCCTCCTGCCTTAGCCTCCCAACTGCTGAGGTCATAGTCATGTACTACATGCCTAGCTAGCCACACTGATCCTTTTGATCCTCAGAGAGGCTGAGCTAATCCCATGTTGGGGTTTGTTTGTATGGCTCTTCAGCCTGCATGTGCCCTTCTGTCTTAGTTATGGTCCCTATTGCTGTGAAGAGAGACAGTGACCATAGCAACTCTTAAAAAGGAAAACATTTCATTGTGTAGCTTACAGTACAGTTTAGTCTGTTATCATTGAGTCAGAGAGCAAGGCAGCAGGCAAACATG
Source organism: Sigmodon hispidus (assembly GCA_004025045.1). NCBI lineage: Eukaryota > Metazoa > Chordata > Mammalia > Rodentia > Cricetidae > Sigmodon > Sigmodon hispidus. The sequence continues at coordinate 167,011 of PVIH01000901.1, forward strand.
GTGCTAGATAGAGAAGGAATTGAGAGTTCTTACATTCTGACTCACAGGCAACAGGGAGTAGTCTGAGAACCTGGGTGTGGCTTGAGCATATATGAGACCTCAAAACCTGCCTCCACAATGACATACTACCTTCAACAAGGCCACCCCTCCTATGAGCATCATTTCCTTTGGGGGGCATTTTCTTTCAAACCACCACACCTTTGTACCCAGAACAGTGTTTGGCACATGGTAGATACTCATGAATATTTTTAAAAACTTATTTATTTGTTTATTTGTCTTAGTGTTTGCCTAGAACTAAGAACTGGAACTACAGATAGTTGTGAACTGCCATGTGGGTGCTGGGAATTGAACCCCGGTCTTCTGGAAGAGCAGTCAGTGCTCTTAACCACTCAGCCATCTCTCCAGCCCCAAATATTTATTTGATTAATAAATGTACACACAATAAATTGACAGGACTGTGGGTTTACATTTGAAAGACTGAAGTGTTCTGAAAATCTCCAACCTCTTCCCCTGGTGCATATACCAAGACTTAACTCATTTATTTATAGAGAATTTTAGTGTTTGTATCCCCTCCTATGCCTGGTTGCTACAAAACCTGAATAATGTTCTTACTTATGACATTATGTGTTATTGGGTTTTTGTTTTGTTTTGTTTTTCTTCTCCTAACAGCAGGAGAAAAGCTGAGCGGAGTACAGTTGAGTCCCGGTAACCAACAAGAGATGAAGAATAATGTGGAAAGGGTGCTACAGTTTGTGGCTTCCAAAAAGATTCGGATGCATCAGACTTCAGCTAAAGGTTAGTTAGTACCTTGCCCTGGGGAAGCAATACTTGGCTTTTACCAGTGCTAACCAGTTTGAGAGACTCCCTTGGCCATGTGGCCACCGGTTCTGAGCAGGTTGGAATTGGATTCGGCCAGTGGTCTTATATCCTTGTTGCATGAAGACAGGTATCCTATCTCGGAAGACAGTGATCAAGTACTGACGTCTCAGTGCTCCAGAGACCTGGCTGGAGGTAGCAGCTCTCTATTAATTTGGATTGAATATAGATATGCCTGAGTGTGTGGGGAAAAATTAATGGTACAAGAATAAATGACAAAATTGAGGTATTAATTTTGGAATGTCTCGTTTAAATTTTCAAGGATGAAGATGGATTGCGTCTTTTGAGATCTTTGGGTTTTACGGTCAAGTACTATTACAAACCATCATAACTTATGCTTCTTCATTCAGTTTCCTAGAAGAAGCGCTCTCATTTCTTCAATTTTTCTTTTCTGAGACAAGATCTTTTGTAGCCCAGGCTGATGTTGAAACTGCTGTGTAGCCAGAGGCGACCTTGAACTTCTGGTCCTCTAGCTTCTACCTCCTCAGTGCTCACGTTATAAAACTGCACCATCACCCAGCTTTGTGAGGTGTTGGGAACTGACCCCAAGCCTTTGTGTCTGTAGGCAAGCACTGGGTGAACTGAGACACATCTCTATTACTGCCCAGCCTCCATATATGTATTTTTAAGACAGGGGTCTCACTGTGTAGTTCTGGCTGGTCTGGAATATGCTGTATTCTAGGATTTCCACAAATTGAGTGTTTTTCCTGCCTCTGTGTATTAAGTTATGGGATTAAAAGGCAAATATTTTATGCATATACATATTTGGCTATGAGACCATTCTAGGCAGACAAAGGGGGCCCTGCGACCTTTATATGTAGTCATGTAGTCTTCCATAGTGGCATAACCCTTTGCCCGTACTGTAAGGAAGAGCCATGGAAGAGACCTTTCTCCTTTTGGTGCTTTTCTGGAAATGACTGGATCTGGTTCTGTTCAGCACCAGCTTCTGGGTCTGTTGCCTGTAGCTTGCTGAGAATGAGGACGGGAGGGAACTCTTTCATTTAGGATTATTGCTGTTCTGTGTGTTTGAAGTTACTCAGGTGAGCAAACAATGACCATTAAGAGCATTTGGTAGAAGACATCAAATAGTCCTTTGCAATGCTTTGTACATTTGAAAGGCTATAAAGCCAAACAATGGGATTGTATCCATCTCCTTGCATTAACTTTAAATCTGTCACAATGCCTGTTTGTCACCCCCACCACCCCTCCACCCCACCCCTGGCTCTGTCTCTCTGTCTCTCCTCTCTGTCTCTCTCTCTCTGTCTCTGTCTTTGTCTCTCTCTCTCTCTCCTTTACTCTTTTTTTTCTAGGGCAGAATTCAGAGTGCAGTGATAACTTTGATCTGGTCCCTGTGTGGAGTGGGCTTGGGGATCTGTCCCAGTAAAGTGGGCTATTTTAAGGGAGCACCACCATTCATTGTCTTTTACCTGAAAAAGCTCAGTGCTTTCTAATTAGCCCTACTACATTCGGCTTTCCACTCACAGCTGGAGTGAACTAAGAGCACATGTTGTGCTACTGCTGTACATCTAGAAGTCAGTTGGATAAGTCTGGCATCTTTCCTATAGCCTGCCTGGTCCTGTATGGCTCAGCCTCTGATTCCCCCCTCCTCCAGCTTTCCTGTTTCTGCTACGCTCAGGGGCTCAGTCCATACTGAAGTCTTTTTACTTTCTCCACTACAGTGCTGGACCTGACATATAATGCATGTCATTTAAGTACTTAAAAGTTTTCTAAAGCCATATTATAAGCAGGAAGGACTAAAAAATAATTTTAATAATATATTTTATATAACCCAGTATATCCATAATGTAATCACTTTACCGTGGAGTCAATAATTAAAGATTACCAAAATATTTTATATTTTACTTTTATTTATTTTTTTATGTGAATAGGCATTTTGCCTGCATGTATATCTGTGCATCAAGTATGTGTCTGGTGCCCTTAGAGGCCAGCAGAGGACATCAGATCCCCTGGGACTGGAGTTGTGAGCTTCCATGTGAGTGCTGGGAATTGAACCTGGGTCCTCTGGAAGAGCACCCAATGCTGGTAACCACTGAGCCATCTCTCTGCCCCACATTCTATCTTTATACTGTCTGAGGTCTTTTGCAGTCCTATGTTATAAGGTATTTACTTAACACTTAGTTACAGTACTTGCTTAGAGCATATTGCAATGTAGTGATATTAAGTGCCTAGTAGCCACATGTGGCCTGCAGCTCTCCTAACAGAGATCACCCTATTATACGGATCTCTAGACCTTGGCATGTACCTTTCCCTGGACTGTTCTTATGCCTTCTCGATTAGCTAAAGAAGCATCGTTGTTCCAAATCTCAGTTAAGGACTCACTTTCTCTAGAAATACAGCCTTAAGAACTCTGAGATTATCTCCCCACAAACTGCTGAAGACCCCTGTACCTCTCTTATCTAACTACTTTATTATTACTCTACTGTAATTGCCTTCTCTGTTCCTTGTTGAACATGGCTTTATGGGCATGGAGACTGTCTGCCTGGTTTATTCTATCACCAGCAATATATAATAAATGCATCAGTCCACAGGCTCTGCCTCCCTCTCAGCACCTTCCAATCTGTCTTGTCCTCCAGATATTGTGGAAGGAAACCTGAAGTCCATCATGAGGCTGGTCCTTGCCTTGGCAGCTCATTTTAAACCTGGCTCGAGCAGGACAGTGAGCCAGGGGCGTGACTCCAGAGCCCCAGTGCAGAGTCATCAGCCACACTGTGCTACTGCTGTGGCCCAAGGGGCGGCTGCTGCTCTGGCTGATGTGTGCCATGACATGTCTCGATCAGGACGGGATGTCTTCCGGTATAGACAGAGGTAAAAATGGGGGAGGGGAGCATCTCTCTCTCTCTCTGGTATTTCTTTGCTTAGATGGAAAATCAACCCAACAGCCCCACCTGCAGAAAAGATGACAGAATAGAATGGAAACTTGGGAGGGAAATCCTAATGAGAAAAGCTTGCCCTTTTTTTTTTTTTTTTGCTGGTACTGGCTAGTGAACCTAGAGCCTTACACATGCCAAGCAAGAGCTCTGCTACTACTGTGCTATGTCCTCAAGCTTTTATGTCTTATTTTGAGACAAGGTTTTTTTGAAATTGCCTAGTCTGGCCTTGAACTCACTCTGTAGTTCAGACAGCCCATGGACTTGTGTTCCTGCTGTCTCAGCTTTCCAAATAGCTGGAATTATAGGCCCACAGCTGCAAGCCAGGCTAAGTCTTTTCTTTTGAGATGTTTATTTTGCAGCTAGCAGAATGTAAGGAACCATGGGTATAACTTTGCTCTCATGCCCAAAATTTAAATATATGTAGTTGGCACATTGTGTTTTCTTCACTGGGAGATATGTAGTCCATCTGGAGGAGGCTGTATCCTGGAATGGCTCCACAAGGCCGATCTGTCTTGAAATTTCATGGCAGGAAGTGTTTTGAGGGCTGTATAGTTGCTAAAGGAGAACATGACCCCAAGGTGTCACAGAGATTGTCAAAATCACTTATGTTTTTAATATTTATTTTTATTTTATGTGAATTGATATTTTGCCTGCATGTATAACTGTGTAAGGGTGTCAGAGCTTAGAATTACAGTTGTTAGCTACCATGTGGATGCTGGGAATCAAACTCAGGTCCTCCGGCATTAACAGTCAGTGCTCTTAACCACTGAGCCATCTCTCCAGCCTAAAATCACTTATTTTTGTGTTTGCCTCCCCTGCTAAGTTTTAAGTACCTTAGAAGGAGTTTTACTTAGTTCACTTAGTTCACCTTCTCTCTCTCTCTCTCTCTGTGTGCGTGTGTGTGTGTGTGTGTGTGTGTGTGTGTGTGTGTGTGTGTGGACAAGATCTTGCTATCTGTGTAGTCCAAGCTGATCTCAGGTCCTGATCCTCCTGCCTCTGCCTCCTACGTGCTGGAATGACACGTGTGCCAGGCATCCCAGCTTCTTTCCTGGAGTGCTCACTGAGTAGCAGGATAGCTATACTTGCAGAGCTGAGCCTCACTGCAGGGCTAACACTGTCTTCTTCTCTGATGCCCTGACCCCCTTTTAGGAACAGCAGCATGGATGAGGAGATTGAGAACCCATACTGGAGTGTCCGGGCACTTGTGCAGCAATACGAAGGGCAACAACGGTCCCCATCTGAGTCGAGCTGTTCCAGGTAATTGTGGCCTTACATTCTTTACCTTTGCAGTCTGGGTAGAAAGCTGCACTCTTGGGGACTTTTAGCCAAGACCTAAAGCACAAAGGCACTTATGGGGTTGAGTACCATATCCTGCTAGGCTTAGGTCTGGAAACCTGCCTGAGTATCAAGTGAATGAAGAAAGGACAGACAGTAAAGCAATGGTTCTCATACACCAAAAATTTGGCATTGGTGGGATGTGCAAACTTCAGTGTATTATTATTTATTAGGTATCAAACAGAGGGGACCAGTTAGCTAGTTTTGGTAGGCCTCTAAGTGAACAGCCTGAGGCCATAATCATCCAGCATCCAGGAGTTGCTCTTTTTTTTTTGCACAAGCTAGTCAATCATCTGTAAACACCATACTTGCACAGTCAACATTTGCACTGGACCAGAGGAAGCCTTGATCAGTTCTCAGCCTAACCAGACTGAGGAAGGCTTTGCCAATTTCTCATGGATCTGAGACATTGGCCCTTGTCATGACAGTGCCCATGTCAGTAGTACACATGCACTTGGGTCTTCTTCTACTCTTTACATATTCACTCACAGCTTCTCCAGCTCCCCGAAGTAAGGGTGTGTGTGTGGCTTATTGCTAGAGTGTTTGCCTTGCCAGAGACCTTGGATTCAACCCTTAGTATTGAAAAACAAAAGCACCTAATCACTTTTGCTTTTCTCAGTTTATGTTTGGCATTCAGGGACTAGCTCTCAGCAGGGCCTGTGGTTCAGCTTTGACAGGAGGGTAGGATTGGGTGCTAGTGACTTTCCCACAAACACTGAAGCATCCCAGTGACAATAGTTAGCTCTGACCACATGGGGGTGTGACTGAGACCTTCAGAGAGTGTTTATTCATAGCCATGTCCCCGACCCTGTCCTACAGCCTGAGTCTGATTCTTTAGTTACAGCCACAGAAGGCTGGAGAAAGTCTTTACAAGAGAGGAAATTGTGCAGGACTGTCTGACGCATTAGCATTTCCACATTCATTTATAGGACTGTGAATTGGGACACATTAGTATGCATTTAAGTGGGCTATAGGTGTTTGTGACTCCAGTGAAGAGGCTGTCTGCTTCCCTTAGAGCCAAGTGCAGGGGCCAGAACAGGACACTCTGCTCTAGTAAAAGCCTGACCAGTGCCAAGCATAGTGGCAGAAAAAGATTATTCTCCTGGCTCACGGAAATTATGCCCCTATAAACAGATCCCAGCCTACTTGCTAACTTCATTGTGTTGCTAAATTGTATTGAGCGTATCTTCTAATGATCTTTCCCCTCCTATCCCAACCCACATATCTGAGCTATTTAAATTTAATTGTGCCTTGTGTGTTTTCCATCTTTTCTCTTCATCCTGTTTCTTTTCCTCATACAATCCCATCCTATTTTGACAGACCATTTTCTAATTTAGGGAGGTCCTGTGGACCTCCTTCCATTGTCTTAATATACTGCTAATCTAACTTTAACAAGTTTACATATAATGTGTGTAGTTTCTATTTCTGACATGGTTCTATAACATATACTTCACCATTAAACATTTCAAAGTGTTCAATGTAGAACCTTCACAATTTTGTGTAAACCTCATCTCTATCCAGTTAGGAGACATTTTGACCAGCCCTCAAAGGAACTGGACCATGCAGCAGTAGGTGTGCTTTTAATGAGACACTAAACCATTGCTTTTTTGCTTGTGGCTGGGACTATCTTTGGCTCAGTACAGAATCAAAGACTGTTCTGTTGTATAATGAGGTCTATTGCTTCCTGCATCTCTGCTGGCCTTTGGCTTTCCTGAGTGTGCCTGTGAATTAGAAAGAGAAGGGTAGAGAGTCTGAGTCTCCTATGCGTGGCTGCTTCCTTCTTCCAGGCGAGACCCAGACTGCCAAACTGCAGCTGGAGCTGTGAGATCAGTATGGGGGACCCTCTAGATACCAGGCTGTGCTGGGCTAATGGCAACAGTAGAAGTGTCAAAGAAGATTACATTGCCTCGTGTTTTCCTCTCCTTCCTGATTTTGCCATGTTCTTTGGAACAAAGTCAGCACTCTGCCTATATCTTCACAGACCTCTCAGGGAAGGAGGGGGCTTCTGGAAGGTTCTGTCATTTACCCACTAAATATGGGCACCTGTTGACCCTGTGATCCCTGAAAGAATCGGGAATCTTGGAGATGTTGCAGCTTTGGGTGGGGTATAGCTGTGAATATAAGATAGACACCAATCTATCTGTCTTACCCTGCTGCTTCTGAAGGATGCCTTAGCAAAGCTCTATCCTCCTGTTGCTCCATTAAGCAGGCCAGACTCTCACTGTACCTAAGAAGAACGATCCTGGGAGGGTGGGGGGAAGACGGGAGATCGGGAATGTGGGAGCAGCTGACAGGAGGGCATTCTGCAGGTTTCCTGGGGGCGGCGGAGCTCCAGTCTCGATCCTGCCAGCGTCTCCCAATCTACGAGAGCAGAGCTGAGCTCCTCGGGATTAGATCAGTCTCAAACCCCCGCGTCCAAGGAGGGAGGGGTCAAAGTGGTGCAGCAACGTTTTCGTTGCCGCTCTTCTTGGCACCAGGACCATCAGCAGATCCACGCGGTTCTGCCACCGCGCTGCCCATCCCCCGCGCCTCCGGGGCTCTGGTCACCCTCGGCCCAGCCGGTTCCGGACCGCGCCCTTGGCCCCGGCCTCGGCGGCACCCCTACCTCTCTGCTCAGAGCGGTCGGCGGCGCTTGGGTCGAAGCCGGCCGCTGCCTGGCGGCGTGTGACAGCCTGGTGGTGGCGGGGGGGGGGGGGGGGGGGGGGGGGGGGGGGGGGGGGGGGGGGGGGGGGGGGGGGGGGGGGGGGGGGGGGGGGGGAGGGAGTAAGGGGGAGACGGGAAGGGAGGGATCAGGAGGCGGCGCGGAGCAGGAGCTCGGCACGCCGGACTCCACTCGACGCGCAGCGGGAGTCACCAGAGCCTGTGCCCCGAGGGAGATGGGTTGAGATGCCGCTGCCCGCGGGAATGCTCGGAGCAGCGCGGCAGGGACGGAGATGCAGCTGCCAGCGATCGGCTGCTGGCGATGGGAGGAGGCTTCCGCCGAGGCTCGGCTGCAGCGGAGTCTGAACTGCTGGGACCGCGCGCTTCACCCCAGCGAGCATCCTGGTCCCCGGGGCCAGGACGCCCACCTCTGCCCTTCCTACTTTCTCCGGAGACCCGGGCAAATCGTTCCGCTGGCTGGCCGATCTCTGGAGTCGTTCTTTGAGCCCCTGCGCGCGGGGGACATGCCAAAATTTAGGAGCGATGTGACTCTCAGCCTCCCACCTCACCCAGGGAAGCAGGCTTGCTGAAGTCGGAGCCAGGAGGGGACCATGGGAGGGACACAAGTCAAATGGTGAGCTGAAGCCACTTTGGCTCGTGAGGTGCGGATGTGAGGGGAAGCAGGGCCAGGACCGGGGACGAGGTTGGTTGGGGACAAGAGATGACTGGGGGTGCTATTCGGTGAAAACAGGCTGCTGGTCTACAAAATAGAGTGATTTTAGGAATTTGGAGCCGAGTCCAGGGGCGACGGGACTCTTTTCGTCTATTATCCATTTAAAAAATTGATGTGTCTAATTTGACAGTATCTTTGTTGGGGTTTGCTGGTATGATAAATTAATATCGGTGAGATAGTAAGAAATATTTGGGTAGGACCTATTTGTAATCAGCAGTTCTCTGACCTCCGAGAGGATGATGATGATGATAAGTAGGGATTATTTGTTTGTCAGGTATGACTTTTAAGCTAGTTAGGGAGGAGCCCAAGTCTTAGAATTAATTAGTCTGAAGATACTTTTCTCTGACCTGAGACCGAGGATTTATTTAAAGCGCCTTCTTTTTCTAGGAGGGTCTTACTGCTCTGACACATGTCCCGAGGTTTTTCTCCCTCCTGGTCCTTGATCTTGGCCATCTAGTTTCCTGATCTTACCTCCGTAGCCTTATCCTGGCAGTCTCGTTTCAAGAAAAAAGAAATGTTGTTTTCCTTCTCCTGCTCCGCCACTCCCCCGGTGGGGCTGGATATCCAGCCGTCCGCCTCCTTCTGCCCTTATATGGGAGGCAACTTACTTGGAGGGAAGAGGTGAAACTGAGCATGCGTTTGTGCTTTTAGGAAAGCCTTTTCCCAGCATCACAGATCCCCATTACGCCCTCCCTCCCTCCTGTCTGTCTCGCACATTCCTCCTGCGGTCCAGCCAGATGCAGGCAGTGAGACTTGCTATCCATAGCACTTTGTCAGCTGAGGAAGAGGGACGGCTAACAAAGGCTTTGTGCACCCGAATTTCCAATTTTGTAAGAGGTAAATGCTGGGACCTGAGCACTCATAAATCTCTCCTTATCAGCGACCCAGCCCCTTTACGTGAAAGCCTTCCCTGCTCTGAAGGTCAGATTGCCTACATAGTGAACATGGCTAAGAGAGTTCCAGAAAACACTCAACATCTCTAAGTAGTACTAACTACTCCTTACTTCTCTCGCCCTCATGATCTATACATCTCCAGATGCAGAAAAGCAACTTACAAGAGAGACAAGACATACTGCTAATGGAGAGCGTTTCCACCAAAGTTCTTCACCTGTGGACACGGGGAGACACTAGTCCACACAGTTTTTGAAATCTGGCTGCTTCCATTGCACTTGTTTCTAGGTTTTTTTTTTTTTTTTTTCCTGGTTTGTGGGAAGGGGAAATGTTAACTCCTGCTTGTGGTTGTAAGGATTAGCCTGGGAGACTTCAGGGGCACATTAAGGGGGTCAGTGAATCCTAGACACTTTCACTGTTGTCTGGGTGATAGATTTGGAAAGAATTCCTAAGAGGGGGGCTGAGCCGTAGACTCCACAGCCCCTGAGAGTGTGCTAGGGCTGGTGTTCTCATCCTGCAGCCTGAAGAGGACGAGAAAGGCTTCCCCAAGCTCCCTGTCCTCACTAGACAGAAGCATTACCATGCTCATGTTCACATCTTGTCTTGACCAGGGGAAGATTTAAAATCTGCTTCCCTGAAAATCTTGACGGTTCCTGACCTACAGCTACATCAGAACACAGGAACTATTGACAAGTGTCTCAAGATAATTTGAAAATGTAACTATGGCAAATAATAATAATAATAATTCTTCAGTAAGAGCTAATTGAGTAAACTTTGATCCAGCTGCCCCTGGTTTTCTTTTGTCCCATCTCTCTTCTTCTTGTTTTAAAGATTGATTTTATGTGTATGAGTATTCTGCCTGCATGTATATCTGTGCGCCACATATAGGCCTGCTTCCTATGGAAGTCAGAAGGGGTGTCAGCCCTGGAACTGGAGTTACAGGTGGTTGTGAGCCACCGTGTTAGTGCTAGATTGAACCTGGGTCCTCTGCAAAGGCAGTAAGCGCCCTTACCCTTCCAGCAGCCACTCTTCTTGTCACATTCTGGGTCACCTGCTGACACATTCATTACTGCCCCTCTGCCCCCCCTCATCAAACTGGAAGTTTCTGCCCCCAAACTGTCTTCTGCCATGACTCCTCATTTGGGATTAACATAGAGCTGATCTGTGGTTGTCTGTGAGAGACTCAGATTATTGGAAATGTGAATGTGATCCAGCTCTAAAAGCTAATGCAACATAAGCATCATCCTCTGATCATGGGCCTAGGAACTGATAGTGGTGGATACCACAAAACAAACAAACAAAAAACCCCACACAACAAAACAGGTTTTTAAAAATGACTTATTTTGGGCTGGAGAGATGGCTCATCAGTTAAGAGCACTGACTGTTCTTCCAGAGGACCTGAGTTCGATTCCCAGCATCCACATGGTATGAGTATTCTGTCTGTAATTCCAAGATCTGACACCCTTACGCAGGCAAAGTATGCAGGCAAAACACCAATTCACATAAAATAAAAATAAATATTAAAAAATGACGTATTTCCTATTCTGTTAACTCTTATTTCAATCAATTATGCTTAAAGGCAGTTTGGTGTAGAAAAGACTCCCTGGGGTGTTGGAGAGATGACTCAGTGGTAAAGAGTGCTTCCTGCTTGTCAGACGTTCCAAGTTCAGTTTCTAACACCCATCTAGAAGGGCTCACAACATCCTGTAACTGCAGGCCCAAGGAACTCAACATCCTCTTCTGGTTTCTGTGGGTATTCACATGTACCCCCACACACAGACATATGCACATATCCATAAATAAAATGTAAAATAAAATCTTTAAATAACATGAAAAACAAAAATACTCTCTAGACTAGGTTCTTTTTTTATATATTCATTCCACATTTATTTTATTTGTTCAACAAATATTTGCTCAATTGTAAGCTAGGTATCACATTAGGCATGGTATGAATAATATGTATCTGGGCTGATTTGTGAAAATTGACTTTTATATAACTGTTCATAATGTTTCTCTTCTCTTTTGTTTGATCACAGTCTGACTTCACCCAGTCCAATCCACAGTGCAAAGAGTGAATCCATTATAACCCAGTCAGAGGAAAAGGCCGATTTTGTGATTATTCCCTCTGAAGGCATAGAGAACAGAACAGGTATTTCCTGCCTGCCTGCTTGCCTGGGTTGCTTCAAGGGAGGCTTTTAGCCCAAAGACTTAAGAGGTTCTGTCTATTTTAAGCCTCTTGACTGTGTCTGTCTTCATACTCTGTGCATGTAGGGTCAGGATCAGCTCAAGAGGGCTCTATTTGAGCCAATTAATATAGTTATCCCCATTTATAATGTCATTTCTGGTACCGAACTGTCAAAAAAGCTCACGGCAACGCAGAGTAGCCCTCACTTAGATGGCTGCCTACAAATTAGGAAGTGACATCGGGGCAGTCAGAAGCTTTATTTGGGTAAATAGTTTTTATTATCCTCATTTTGTGAAGATAATTCTGGTTCTTCACTAACTTATTCTGGAGCCCGGAATACATACATAGTTTGAACCAAAATGCCTATGAGAACATGCAACAGAGAGCAGGTCTTGGTATGGGGGCTACAGAAAGAACCACAGAGTTCCTTTTGTTTCAACTTTTGAGTCTGTCTCATTTATCTTTTTTTTTAATCTCCCCCTACTTAAACATAAAAAGAAGCATGAGTGGGCTAGAGAGATGGCTCAGTGGTTAAGAGCACTGACTGCTCTTCCAGAGGACCTAAATTCAATTCCCAGCAACCACATGGCAGCTCACAACTCTCTGTAGCTCCATTTCCAAGGGACCCAACACCAGTACACATAAAAAGAGAAAAAGAAACCTGGGTAAGGCAAACTACGAGCGTTAGGGTGAAGCCCACTCATCCATGATGGTTACAGTGGAACTGAACTCCACAAAAGAAAATCTGAAACGAAATTCTTCATTACTCTGCTACCCCTCAAGCCCAAGCATTTGTACCAGTCAGTCATAGCTGTGGTGTGGTGGTGCACTCTGTAATCCCAGCACTCAGGAGATGGAGATGGACATTTTGGAGCCAACTAAACTACCTGGTGAATTCCAGGCCAACCTGGGCTACACAGTGAGACCCTGTCACAAAAAATAGTTACCCACGGAGTCAGAAGTCAGAATCTCTTAAGCCTGTAGAGCGAGAACAGGAGTATTTATTGAGCACTTTCACTGTATGATTCTATTGGGTCTTTCGTGTTTCATTTTTTTAAGTCTTTACCACAACTCACAGCATTTTCTATGCACCTCTTAGAAGTAGAGAAGCTCGCTCAAAGAGTTTACACGCCTCTGTACCCCATGGTGCATGTTAAATGGGGGTGCCCATAACTAGTATAAAGCAGACAAGGATACTTGAGCAAAGGGGTCCTAAAGACGAGAAAATAAACCAGGGAGTAATATTAAAGTTTTGTGAGGGTGCTTTACTGATTCTATTTCGGGATGACACACAGGATGTTGTGTGAAAAAGGTGTAGTTATGGCTCAAAGACGTGAGAGTAATAGGTTTGTCCTAGTTAGGGTTTCTGTTGCTGAGATAAAACACCACCTCCAAAAGTGACTTGGGGAGGATAGGGTTAATTTGGCTTAGAGGTGACAGTCCAATATGAGGGGACGCTAAGGCAGGAGCAGAGGGTGGGAATCTGGAGGCGGGAACTGGAGTAGATACCATGGAGGTGTTTGCTCAGTTTGTTTCCTTATACATCTCAGGACCAAGTGCCCCTGTGTGGCCCCCACCCACAGTGACCTGGGCCCTCTCACGCTAATTATTAAAAAACACCCTACAGGCAATCTGATAGAGGTGTTTTGTCATTTGTGGTTCCGCTTCTTGGATATGTCTAGGTTTGAGACAAGTTAGCACACACCAGCCAGCACAGCACAAGGTTGGTTGAACCAGTCTCTATCCAAAGTCACCAAAAGGGATTTTGTTTTCATTTGCATCTGACAGGTTTTTAATTATAAATCGGACTGTGGGAATGTCAGTTGCAAGGAGCTGGGAGTAAGATCTTTGTGTGCCCTAACAAGTCTGCAGGGGTGAGAGCCCTGCTGCTTCCCAGGGTAAAGCTTAAGAGGGATGGCTTTCCAGTCAGAGCTTATGCTTTCCCAGCGGAGCCTGGTACCCCAGTTAACAGCCAGTTCTTTGTGTCTCACAACTCCACCTAGTGGAACAGTTCGTTTGTGCAGACAGGTTCAGAAGGCAGGTGACCTGAACCTGTGAAGCACGCTGAGCCCCGTCTGCCGGAAATCACTCTTCTCCAACATGGACTATTCTCCCACCTCTCATTTCGCAGACGAGACAGGCTCTCCATTATCCCGAGACTGGAGGCCTGGCAGCCCGGGAGTGTACCTGGAAACCACATGGGAAGAGCAGCTATTGGAGCAACAGGAACATTTAGAAAAGGAAATGGAGGAAGCAAAGAAGATGATTTCAGGACTGCAGGTAGCTCTTTCCTTTGCAGCTTGTTCTTGGTGCCCTAGTTAAGTGTTCCTTTTAAGTCGGTAGTATCAATTGTCAAAGAAAAAGACCCCACCTGATTTTAGTTTTGTGTGAGCAGGTACACAGAGAAGGAAAATGCCTTATTTGTGAATGTTCTGAGTGGACTTTGGAACTCTTGTTTACAGTCCAGCTGTTAGGATTTGTGCAAACTCAGAAGCTCTGACTGACTGTTTTTGTGGGTAGGTGTCTCTTATACTCTTACTGACCTGCAGCTACAACTTTTAGCAAAGACTGTCTCTCAGGAATTCAGCAGCAGGAAGGTGTAAGAGGCAACAATACCCCCAGGTTTCCATTTGAGCCCGGCTGAGAGACTTGGCTCTCTCCTAAGGCATCAACTGATGCCAAGGCAAGTACTCTGCTAGCAGAGGTTTTCCTTGAACAACAAAGCCCTTCAGTTGTTCTTATACCTGTGCTATCAGCCAGGAGAATCTCCCCCAGAAACTGACTGACCCACTTGACATAGAGCCCACCCCATGACCCCCTGGATCCTGTTTGGAGGAGCCCTTGTAGTGTGCTGATGACCCTGAAATTGCCTAGGAATATTCTATTCTGTTTGTGCTGGGAACTGCACCAGTTTTGAATTGTGAAATATTTATGGACATATAAACAAAGCCCACATTATGTGTGAGGCTCTGGCAGGCTGTGGAGGGTGTGCTCCCAGCCAGCCGGGACAGGGTGGGGACACAAAAGGTTCCTAAAGAAAAAAGGAGATTGGTGCTTTGGTAAAACAATTTGCATAATGTATGCCCTAGAACCCCACACCGATTGGAGGGATGTTTACGTCCTCCTAAACATTCCCAAGAAACGTGTAGGATCTGCTTCTTGCTCTGTATTAAAATAATTTTAAAAAATATGTTGGATTCCTTTCTGCCACTCCAGAAATGATTTGTTGTTGTTTTAATTGGAAGTGTTCTATGAATTTGAGGGATTTTACCTAACCAGGTTTTTCCCCCAGGATAATTTGCATTATGTGGACGAAGCATGGACAGCTATCAGTTTGACTCTGTTAGATTTGCATTCCTTAGTTTGGGAGAAATTCAATGATTGATGAACAGAAAAATAAACAGGGAAGAAAGTTGACAGGCAGAAAGGCAATGTCCTAATATTTCCTTTGAACAGAGAAGTTTTAATTCCCTGCCACGTGATGACAATGAGGATTCAGTGTCACTAAAGAGCATAAAAGGGTCTCCAGCATCCACTGGACTTCTTAACTTTCAGTGATGAACAAGTCGTATGTTAAGTCACATCCAAGATTTATGACTCACTGGAGACCTTTCAACAGTCTGACACTGGGGTTACTGTTTCTGAGCTGTCCCCGATGTCCCTGTTTCTGCAGTTCCCTTGCAGCCTTGGGCCCTGGACCTGCCCCTCATCCCTCTCACCATGACTCCATGGGAAAACCAAGGTCATCTGATTTTCTCAAACATAGTTATCATTAGTGTTTGGTAGAGGAACTGTTGGCTGGATTTTACAACATTCTTCATCATCATGTATGATGAATTGTTATATTTATTAAAAAGAGGTTTTATTTAACCTCTGATTCTGTCTTTAAATTGAAACAAAACTGACAAAATGACAGAATTTCCTGTCTTTAACTAACCTGCAGATCTCTAAATTTGGGGGCCCTAAAGTATACTGGGATGCTGTTTTAGGAATAAGATTCTGGGCTGGTGAGATGTCCCAGCAGGCAGAGCCCGAGGATCTGAGTTTGATCCTTGGGACCCATAGTGAGAGGGAGAATTGACTCTGAAAGTCCTCTGACCTCCCATGTGTCTCGAGGCTCACAGCCCACCCCCCTCCCACGCACATACAGTGATGCACAACAGAAGGATGCCTCAGCTGTTAGCAGCATATATCGCTTTTACAGAAGGCTTGTGCCCAGCACCCCACTCAGACAAGGACTGAAACTCCATCTCTAGGCTATCTAAACACCCTCTTCTGGTCTCCATGGACACGAAACTCATGTGCACAAACCCACACAGAGACATTAAAAATAAAAATAAATTTCATCAGAACAAGATGTTGCATGGAGGCAGAGATAGATCTCTGTGAGGCTGAGGCCCACTTGGGCTTTGTAATGAATTCCAGACCAGCCAGGGTTATATAGTAAGGTCATGATCAATCCATCAATCAATCAATAAATAAACAAACAATAAAATTAAATTTCAAAATAAGTAAAATGTAAAAGGAAAGGAATGAGATTACAAATTATAAGTACCATGTTAAGTATGGGTTCTTGGGAGAGGCAATGTACTAGGGCCCCAAAGCCTGGGCTTCCTGAGCCTCAGGGTATATCTGCTCCCTTTGTATCTCTAATGCACTAATGAAAAACAGCTCAGAGTTGAAATGAATGAGGCCATCTCTGTAAAGATTTTTCTTTCTTCTATTCATGTTGCCTTAGGGGGTGAAATGCAGAATTATTAAAACAAACAAACAAAAAGCAAACAGTACCAAGGCTATGTTTTTCAATGGATTTCAAACAGTTCTTTGTGATACAAGTCTCCGAGCCAAGATAATTCCACACTGACTCTAGATCCCTCTCAGCTGGCACAGCCGTGTTTAAACAACTCCAGTTTGAAATGTGTTTAGACACTCTGAAGGGAAGGTTTGTTAGTTGTTCTTCTGAGACAAAGAATCCTCAGAACAGAGGGTCTGTGTGTATCCAGAACGATGAAAATGATCCATGGGGCTTGGGGTGTAGCCCAGTCGGTACAGTGCCTTTGTAGTTTGCAGGGAGTTCTAGGTAGGATCCTTATCACTTTGTAAACTAGGCATGATGTTACATGCTTGAAATCCCAGCATGTGAAAGGTAGAGACAGGAGGAAAGCCATCCTCTGCTGTTCAAAGCCAGCCCGGGATACACAAGACTGTTTAAAATGGGGGGGATGTCTTATAATAGGGAACTATAGAGGAAGCTGTGCACAATGGGGCCATTGGAAACAACCAGAGGTTATCATCTGGCTTTCTTCAGAAACCTGCTATGTTATGTGGCGATTTCCATTTACGGTGAACTTACCAAGCCTTACTCTAGACTGAATCAGGTGGCGGGAGTTCAGTTTCTTTCTCCCTTTGTGGTTTATCCAGGCCTTACTACTCAATGGATCCTTACCTGAAGATGAACAGGAAAGACCCTTGGCCCTCTGTGAACCAGGAGTCAATCCTGAGGAACAGCTGGTGAGCTCCATGCTGTAGCTCGATACTAGGCCTGGCATGTCCACACTTGACTTCACCTTTTTGAAATACTCTTTCCTGACTCCTGGAGTTTGTCTTTCAGTTTTGGTTACTCCTTCCTGGTTTCTTCATTGATACTGATTCTCTGAGTCAGACACTGGTCCAAGGTGCTAGAGATACAGTATTGACCAAAGATACCCAAAGCCCCATTCCCCTGCAGTTTATGGTGGGTCCCTGAAGCTTTTCCCTCTGTTAGGATGTGATGCATGTTAGCACCCTGGACCAGTCTTACACAGTCCTGGGCTGTGTCATCTATCTGTCTTCCACATCTCATTCTCCATGTGCTTCTCATACATGGATTTCCAACTCAGCTCTCTCTGCAGAGTTACAGAATTGTACATACAGCATAAGCTATTTTCTCATAGTTTTCATTATTGGTTGCCAGATGCGCCCTTAGTTACAATGGATCCATAACGAAGTATTTCATCCCCTACAGAACCGCTGAGTCTATTTCTGCTTCTGGATGTTTGTTCATATCCACTCATTTACTCAGTTGCCCCAAACAGAAACCTGGGTCTCATCCCTGAAATATTTTGACACTCCCTCCCTTCATATCCAGTGTCTCCATTTTCACAACCCCTACTTGGTATGGGCCTTTAGCAACCCCCCAACAGTCCTGCTGAATCTAGAGTCTTCTTCTAACCTCTTCTAGTTCATTTTCAATAAAATTGCAAGAATAACTTAAGGATAATTTTATTTTGTCTTCCTTTATGTGAAACTTTTCACTGATGGGGCTAGAGAGATGGTTCAGTGGTTAAGAGTACTTAACCTGAGTTTGGTTCCCAGCACCCATGTCATGTGGCTCCCTGCAATTCTAGGGGACCTTTTACCTCTAGCCTTCCAGGCTACTGCACTCATATGCACATACCCATAGGCAGACACACACAGCTACACATAATTAAAAAGAGTAAACATAAATACTTTTTAGAAGCAAAGAAATTATATTAATTCCCCGTTGGCTGCACTGGCCCTTCATCTGGCTCCCATTTTCCTCCCCAGCTCACCTTCCCTTGCCTGGACTCCATCTCCTTCTTACAGCCATACACACTTGCCCCAAACTCCATCCATCTTGTTTATATCTTGTGTTTTGGCAAATTGCTGTATCAGAGGGCACGTGTTCACAGTACACGTGGATGTGGTTTTTAGTAGGTGCCTAGTGAGCATTTGTTGAATGAACGGTCTATGAACTTGATAGTACAAGGGCGTGACCATCTTTGTTTTATGTTCAGATTATAATCCGAAGCCGTCTGGATCAGAGCATGGAGGAGAATCAAGACCTCAAGGTAGGACAGGTCATGTACATTTTCCCCCTTTGAAAATAATTGTGGCGATATAATGTGCCAGGTTCAGGGAGGGAAAGTAATGCAGTGCTGGGGGCTAGGTGAACCTTATCTGTGTCATGTCTCTTTGGAGACGAGAGGCACATTCGAACTGTGTCACTTTGTTAATTTTAATGCCATATAGTAGTTATCTGTGTTATTTTAGGAGAAACCTTTCTGAAAATTTGAAATATTTCTACATTTCTTTTTTAATCAAAAGAAAACAGTGAGTCTAGACTGGGCATTGTGGTACATAAATTAGGGTCTAGCCTGATCTATGTACTGAGTTCCAGGCAGACCAGAACTACTTAGTCAGAACCTGTCTCAAGCGAGGGGAGGGTGTCCTATGTTAGTGTGGTTATTTTTTGGTGAATGTTTTCCAGAGCTCTTTTAGATCAGGAATTTTGTTGTTGTTGTTTTGGGGTTGTCTGCTTGTTTTTATTTTTGAATCAGCCTTGGGGCTATAGATCAGTGGTGGAATATTCGTCTGGTATGTGCAAGGTGCTGTTTCAACTCTGATGCCACAATAAAATAAAAAATAAAAAGAATTGTGTCCTAGGTATATAACTAGATTGTATAGTTTAGTGGTAGAGCATTATGACTGAGTGTATCTCTCTGGAAATATGCTGGTGTGCATTCATACACACACACAGACCTGCATTCTTGATAACTTTCAAGCCCATCTTTTGGAGGCCAGGCTAAAACTCAATTTCAGATATGCTAATTATGAATCATTTATGTGACATAATAGTTAGAGACCCAGGTCACATAACAGACATTGCTTTCCTAAAATCTTTATTTTTAGTTGCAGTCATATATATGGAAATTTAATTACTCAATTTTCCATTATAAAATCAAATTCATTTTTCTTTGGACCACAAAGAACAAAAGCTCTTTGGAGAGTCAGAATCATGCAACCCTTTTTGAGGTTAAATGAAATCGAAATAATATTCAACAACAGCAGACATAGGCATATTACTTATTTAGTGGAGATTTAGATGGTGTGATCAAGTTTTCCTGTTAGTGGAGGTTGCTGCATATAGACAGATGGATGGGGAGTCTTCTCTACCTGGGCAGCTCAGCAGTGGGAGCCACAGAGGACAGAGGGGTCTTTACCGCTTTCAGGTCTACATCTGCTTTGTGCCTCAGCTGATGGGTTAATCTTCATGGAATGGCCAACTGGGTTTTGTCTTCTTGCTGGCAGAATGAGGTAATGCTTATGAAGCAACTCAGATGCCACCATCTGATCTCACTGTATTTGGTTTGTAGAAAGAGCTGCTGAAATGCAAACAAGAAGCCAGAAACTTGCAGGGGATAAAGGTAAAAGAAAGACATTGAATTAATTTTTTTTTAAATTCTTTGTAAGAGGTAGCATGAGCTGTTAGTGAGTGTTGAGAGGTGGATACTTGGGGGCTGTTGGGGTTTTCTGGAGTCTTTAACAGGCTTGGTGCTAGGAGTCTCAAAAGAGCTTTCTGGTGGGTAGACATGCTGAGGGTGACATGTTTGTTTTGCTGAGGCTTGTGTCTCGTAGCTGTGACTCATGGTGCTGTCACTTGCCTCTGTACTACCTTGACTTTCTCTGTGAGAGAACTCTCAATCCAGAAGATGCCCTTTTTAGGAAAAAAGACAAAAGGAGCAATGTTGGATTGGTTAAAAACATTCAAACCGTTTAAAGACACAGAAGGATAGACCATGGAAGTTTCCCCACCAGCTCTGCCCCCCTATCCCATCTCCTCCCACTTCCGCCTCAACCAGTTTTGTCCCCCTTGAGGCAACACATCAGTTTTCCAACATGTCTATTTACTGTTTCCTCCCACTTTTCAAGTCAGATAATAGAGTGCTGCCAGATCTCCCAAACCCACCTTGCATTGTGTTTCTCTCACTTAGCAGAGGGTTTGGGAGATTGCTCTACTTGAGAGGAGACCATTTTAGGTCGGCTTTTTATATGTATGGGTGCTTTACCTGCATGCCTGGTAGCTGAGGAGGCCAGAAGAGGGTGTGGATCCCCTGGAACTGGAGTTACAGATGGTTGTGAGCTGGGAATTGAACTCAAGTCCTTTGGGAAGAGCAACCAATCTTATTATAGTCTTGTTCATATATATTTTTTGAATAAATATATGCATTAATCAGTACATATACATATAAGTATATATAATCAGTTTCCTCTTAGTGATAATTTAGACTAGCTACTTTGGGGGAGCTATTTTTCTGAAATAGACAATGCTTGAGCTAGTAACCTTGAGTATATGTGATTTGCCCAAATGGGATAATAACATCTGAGTATGCATCTAAAGCTCCTGCTGTTCCTCTTGCTTGCACAAACTTTCATTGACTAGCCAACATTAATTCAGTAACATTTTCCAAAGCATATTTAGTAACCTTGGTGCTTTCAAGTATTTCAAAACAGAAATGTGCCCTTTGGTTAAATAAGTTTGAGAAATTCCTAATTGGCCTGGATATGGAGAAACTGCTCATTGGTTAAGAGCGTTCTTACTCTTACAGAGGATCTGACCTCCATTGACAGACCACAGTCACACACATCTGCACAGACCACAAATAAAAACAAAGTTTTGAAAACTGAAGATATTGTCCCCAAAACATCTAGAATAGCTGACCTCAGAAGCTCTTCTTCCCCTAAGTCACCCTCTACCATCCATCCCATGATATGTACTTTGGAAATGTGCTAGGCTACAAATGCCAGGGACATCTTAGATTACCCCTGCCATGTACTGACCTGTCAGCTGGACAATTAAAAATGGGTTTCCTACTGGGCCTGGTACACACTTATGATCCTACCATTTTGGAGGTGGAGGTAAGAGAACCATGAATGCAAGGCTACATTGTCTGCCTAGAATAGTTGTTCTCAACCTCTGGGTTGTGACCCTCTTGTGGTCAAATGACATTTCACAAATGACCCTAAGACCATTAGAAATAGCAGATAATTACATCATGATTCATAACAGCCCCAAATTTAAGGTTAAAATATAGCAGTGAAAATAATTTTATAGTTGGGGTCACTATAACATGAGGACCTGTATTAAAGGGTCGCAGCATTAGAAAGGTTGAGAACCACGGCCCTAGAAAATGGAGACTGGATAGAGAGGGGAGAAGACACTAAGTCAGGTGGAGTATTTATATACCCAAGAGGTAGATGGGAAAAACAGGAGGGAGGAGGAGGAGCACACAGTTCAAGGTCAGTGTCCTCAAGTAGGACATGATGGATGTTTAACATGGATCTAGGTCTGTCTCATCTCAAAAGCTGCTCCTTCCTTGTCTGGTTAGGATACCATGATGCCAGGGATGAGCTGTAGGGGAGGGAAAACCAGATTTCTCTCGGTAGTACAGTGGATATGATTTCCCTGTAGATGATGGTATCTTGGGAGAAGAGAGAAAAATCTCTACCCAGGTCCTTGTGGCAAGGTCCTTGATATTCCTATTGTCCCCCAGTTTGAGAGAAGTAATGCTCGATGCACACACAGTGAGGAGCTCAGTAAGAACTGTCTGTCCGGGTGATGGATGAGGCTGCAATAGTGGGTGTCCTTATTCCTCCAGGATGCTCTGCAGCAGAGATTGACTCAGCAGGACACATCTGTTCTTCAGCTCAAGCAGGAGCTTCTGAGGGCAAATATGGACAAGGATGAGCTACAGAATCAGAACGTGAGCTAAATGTGTGAACCATGACCTCGGAGAGCCCATCAGTCACATAGGATGCTACATGAACTTCTGTTCAGTCGGCCCTGAGAATCTCTTTATTTTGTTCCTAAGTGCCTACCTTCCATGTCTATAGTTATTTTTATTCCTGTAACACTCATTTCTGGTCTCAGGTCACAGCACCCTGGATGGTCCTTGACTCAGCTTGGAAAACACTAAGTCCAAACTGTGTTTCTATAGTCTGCTTAAAAGATGTGACTAGCTGACGTGTGTCTTTGTCACAGCTTTCCCCCTCTATGCTGTACACTGTAACTGATGTTAATTCTTGGTACCAAGTGGCTGGTTTCCCTAAGGGTTGGTCTACAATATCTCCATGCACTGAATTCTTCCTTACCTTTGCAGGTGGATCTGCAGAGGAAGCTAGATGAGAGGAACCGGCTTTTAGGAGAATATAAAGTAAGAAATGCCCTCCTGGTGACCTTTTGTGAATAGCTCATGTTAGCTGATGCTCAGGGAGCACTTCTGCATTCAGCTCTGTCTTGCTCTCTGGTAGGAAATCTTTCCGTTAGCTCTGAAGCATTGATAGCGTAGCTCTGGAAAGGAACGTACAGCACAGGAAGCTGGGGATAGTCACTCGCAGCTCACCTCTAGCTCAGCATCAAGAACCGCCCATAGCTGCCTGCCTGCCTTCAGGCAATTTGCTCCCTTTTTGCTTTTCTAAGAATTCTGGCACCATGTAAGACTGTTACAGTGTGGGAGTGTGAACCTTTTAATATCCTTGTGTTTGCCACACCTTTGAGAGCTTATCTCCACTGCAGAAAGAGCTGGGGCAGAAGGACCGCCTCCTCCAGCAGCAGCAGGCCAAGTTGGAAGAAGCACTCAGGAAACTCTCGGATGCCAGTTACCAGCAGGTCAGGATGCAGCAGCCGCTGGCCTGCCTGGCCCCTTGGCCTGAAAGAGAAGAAACACTTTCCTGATTTGATCTGTCTTCCAGGTGGACCTAGAACGGGAGATGGAGCACAAAGATGTCCTTCTGGCTCACTGCATGAAGAGAGAGGCAGATGAGGTAACCCAGAACTTGGGTTTCCCTTCTCATGTTAGAGGACCAAGTTTGTTAGGATTCTATATAGTGAGGGCATTGAGTGAAGGTTCTGGGGCCTGGGTATGTAGGCCAGTGGTGGAGCACTTGCCTAGTGTGCTCAAGATTTCAAGTTCACTCTCCAGCACCAAGGGGACGGGGTGGAAGTGGTACTTAGCATCTAACATTTAGAAGTGAAATATAAAAATAACAAGGACTCTCTTGGGCTGCATACACTGGGCTAGCTAACCCATGAACTTCTGGGCAATCCTCCTGTCTCTAACTCACACCTCACTGTAGAAGTGTGAGGTGTACATGTGTATATCATTTCTTCTGGCTTTTTACGTGGGTTCTCAGATCAAACTCAGGTTATCTGGCTGGTGTGGCAACCACTTCCTTCGCTGACCATCTCCCCAGCCTCTATATAACACTCTGATGTAGCAGTAAACCAGGAAATAGTGACGTGCTGCATCAGAAAGTGAGGGATGCAAAGAAGAAGATGTCCTGGTTTGCAGTTATCCTGTTAACAACTGTCATGTCTTCTTGATGCTCTAGGTGACAAATTACAATAGCCACAGCTCTCAGCGCAATGGCTTTGTTCTTCCAGTAGCAGGGAGAGGCGCTGCTTCTGTCGTCCATAGAGGGGTAGGTTCCTAGGACTAGAGAACAAGATGAAGAGAGAATGATGCCCCAGCTCTCCCCAGCGGGATAAGCTCTATCTAGGCCTTTCGTTCTTGGATTCCTCCTAATTGGTATATACAGATGGAAGGCATCCAGTATCCAAAATTCAAAATCAATTTTTAAAATTAAGAGATAATGGGGGTTGGAGAGATGGTACAGCAGTTAAGAGCCCTGACTGCTCTTCCAGGCTCACAACCATTTATAATGAGATCTGGCGCCCTCTTCTGGCATGCAGGCATACATGCGGACAACACTGTACATAATCAATAAATACATCTTTAAAAAAATAAAATAGAATAAATCTTATTTAAAAGAAAGAGTTAGTTAGTGGACATACAGTAGGTATCAGAGGGAGCACATTTCCCCCACAGAACTCAAGCCTTTATCCTAGGAAATTTTTCTTTAATCTTCTTTAGCCCAGTAGTTGGGACAGGGGTAGGAATATGGATGGCATCGTTCCCTGCCACCAGTACTTTCCTTTCAGCCACAGACCAGTGACCTCCAGCTCGTCCGAGATGCTCTCCGCAGCCTACGCAACAGCTTCAGTGGCCATGATCCTCAGCATCATACCATTGACAGCTTGGAGCAGGGAATCTCTAGTCTCATGGAGCGTCTGCATGTCATGGAGACGCAGAAGAAACAAGAAAGGAAGGTAATACTGTGATTGCTTAGGCAAGCTCCTGGAGCATCCTCACCTGACGAGTCTTCCTTTATAGCGCCTAACAACAACAACAACAACAACAATACAAGGCCCTGCTGAGGGTTGCTGTTGGGCTTCTTGGGGACTTCTGTCTTGGGGAATTGACTGTTGAACATGGTATGACAGTCCAGAGAAGGAATGTGTGGTAACTTGGTGCTCAGAAGCTTTGTAGCTGTGTAAGGAATTGTGGTTCTTGAGACCTCGGGATTCCTGCTGCTGAGGCTCCTCCCCTGCCTCCAAGAGGAGCTGACTCTGGACAAGGAAACACATGGATGTGCACTGGACACTAGAAAGCCTTTTGTAGCTGGGCATGCTAGAAGACAAATGTCACACTTTGTATGTTGTAGTAGAGGATATGATTTCCATTTCCTGTTTTACGTTTTTGGGTAAATCTTTTTGTTGATAATAAATAACTCTTGACATCATTATGGCTTTCCAGGTTCGGGGCAGGTCACTCAGAACTCAAGCAAGTAGTGAATACCGGGCATCCTGGCCCCCTAATTCAAGTAAGTACTCATTATCACAAAATAAAGATGTCTGGAAAATTTACTCCTCCTCCTCCCTCCCTCCTTTCCTCTCTCTCTCTCTCTCTCTCTCTCTCTCTCTCTCTCTCTCTCTCTCTCCTCTTCTCTTCTCTTGTACATGCAGAGTACCTTTCTGTACCACAGGTAACTAACTGGTACATGGGTTGAAGGCTCTAAGTGTTCACCAACTCGCCTTCTACATGTTCAATGCAGATGTTGTCTTCAGCAGTGAGGCCCTGCTGTCTCAGTTTATGCAGAGCAATCTATAGTCTTGGCACCAGCCAAGTTGGTTGTTTGGGATTCTCATGGGGCCCCTTTGGCCAACACCTCAGTTAGATATAACGATTCCTGGTACTGGAAGCTTCATTTGGTGACAGGAGATATCCAGCTGGGTCTCTGTCGCCCCTATGATTTGGTGATTTTGTTTAAATTACATTCATAAGTGCATATATCCTAGAAAGTTTCTTCATATTTGGTTTACATACTCCTCAAATGGCCCAAATTTCAGCTGCCTTTCCCCGTAGCCCCTCCCTTGTCCTCCCCTCCCCTCCTCCTCACTTGATCCCTCCATTCCAGCTCCTCACATCCATCCATAACTAGCTGCTCTATTTCCTTTTCCTAAGGAGATCTGTCCCCCCAACCCCGTTTGTACTCTGTTCCTAACCTCTGTCATTCTACGTATTGTACCTCAGTTGTCATTGACATAACAGCTAATAGGCACATATAAATGAATACACACCAAATTTATCTTACGCACTCAAACAGGGCAGGATCCTGGAAGCAGGAGCTGATGCAGAGGCCATGGAGGGTAGCTGCTTATTGGCTTAATTTATATGGCTTACTCAGCCTACCTTCTTATAGAGCCCAGGACCAGCAGCCCAAGGATGGCATCACCCACCATGGGCTGGGCCCTTCTCTACTGATTACTAAATGGGAAAAATAAATGCCTTACAGTGGATCTCAAGGAGGCATGTCCTCAGCTGAGGCTCCTTCTTCTGATGACTCCATCGTGTATCAACTTAACACACAAAACCACCCGGTTCAGCACACCGTATTTGTCTTTCTGGGCCTGGGATACCTCACTTAGGATGATTTCTTTCTAGCTCCATCTACTTATCTGTGAATTTCATGATTTCATTCTTTTTAATGGATGAGTAATAGTCCATTATGTAAATGAACCACATTTTTAAATTCCTTCTTCTGTTGAGGAGCATCTAGGTTGATTCCAGTTTCTGGCTATTTTGAATAGAGCAGCAATGAATATGGTTGAGCCAGTGTCCTTGTGGTAGGGTGAAGTGTCCTTTGGGTCTGTGCCCAAGAGTGGTTGTTGGTTTCACTAGTGAGATCAGAAACGCGCACACACTACTGGGGCCACACGAGAGTTTATTCAGGAGAGTTGCCAGGTGAGTACAGGAGCAGAGAAGAAGAGAGAGACAGACTGCCACATGGCTTCTCCTTTTAAGAGAAAGGGTGGGCACAGATTTATATAGCCACTCCTAGGGGTGTGCCCTCCATAGGAGGCTTGCTCTACCAGCTCTATGTTGGCTTTACCGTGTGGCCACTACATGCCAGGAATTCTTACTTCACCCAGTGCCATGTTGGTTGGGTTCACCACATGGTGTGCCAGGAATCCTTACAGTGGATTGCTGGATTTTGAGGTAGATCAATTCTCATTTTCCTGAGGAACTGTAACACTGATTGAATTCCATAGTGTCTGTTCAAGCTTGCGCTCCCATCGAAAAGGATGAGTGTTCGTATTCTCCGTCTTCTCCAGCATGAGCTGTCACCTGTTTTGTTGATCTCAGCCATTCTGATGGATGGAAGATAAAATCTCAAAGTAGTTTTGATTTGCATTTCTCTGATGTCTAAGAATGCTTAACATTTCTTTAAAATGTTTCTCGGTTGTTTTTTTTTTTTTTTTTAAAAAAAAAAAACTTTATTTATTTATTTATTTGCCTTGGTGTTTGCCTGGAACTGGAACTACAGACAGTTGTTAGCTGGGAATCGAACCCGGGTCCTCTGGAAGAGCAGACAGTGCTCTTAACCACTGAACCATCTCTCCAGCCCCTCTCGGTTGTTTTTAATCTAAGTTGTTCTGTTAGTGATAAAGACTTGGGAGTCAGCTATTGGGGTGAAAACCTGATAGATTAAACAAGTGGAGGAGAAAGAGGACCAGCTGACAACCTCCTCCTCCTCCTTTTATGGTAGACCCAGCAAGTGCCTTTGTCTCAGATCAAAGAAACAGGGAAAATATCTAAGGCTAATTCTAGCTGCTGGCTATGCCCCGATTCAAGGTTAACTTTATTAACAGTCTTGGGTGTACAATACACTCAAATATCCTGAAACTCAAACTGAGTCATTTGAGTTTCCTCATGGGAATTATCTGCTTAGATTTATATCCTACTTTCAATTGGGTTGTTTTCTTGATAGCTAGTTTTTTTGTGTTCTTTATGTATTATGTAGTTGTTAAAAATCTTCTCCCATTTTGTAGGCTCCTGTTTTGTCCAAATGATGGTGTTCTTTGCCACACAGAAGCTTTTCAGTTTCATGAGGTCTCATTTATTAATTGTCCCATTTATTAATTTATTAATCTTAGTACCTGTACTGCTCGTGTTCTGTTCAAGGCTATTCCGCACTTTCTTTTCTATCAGGTTTAATGTATTCAGTTTTATGTCAAGGTGTTTGATCCACTTGGAGCTGAGTTTTGTGCAGGGAGATAAGGATGGTCTATTTGGATTCGTCTACATGCAGACATCCAGTTTGACCTGCACCATGTGTTGAAAATGCTGGCTTTTTTTGCCTAGTGTGTATTTCTGGCTTCTTTGCAAAAAATTCAGTATGTTCATAAGTATGTGAATTTATGTCTGGGTCTGTAATTTGATTCTTTTGATCAGTGTGTCTGTTTTTGTTATTTTCATATGGAAGTATTTCCAGTTTCTGCATAGATTTTTTTTATTTAAAAGTTTTTTTTGTTTTGTTTTTAAAAAACATACCAACACTGTTCCTGCCCCTCACCTCTTCCCAGTCTGGGTAGATATATCTTGTACAGTGCTTCACTTTTATGACTGTTTTTCTGAGAAAACAAGTCATATTATCTCCAGGATTATGAAGACTCATGACTTCACCACCATTAGCCATATGGAGGAGGATGCTGATGTGGGCTGAAATATCTAGAAACTATGCAAAATTCAAAACATTCACGCTGAGTAAACCATAAAACAGAATATATCTAGATCACTCTGGTTTCAAATAGAACACACGCATGCATGCACGCACATGCACACATTTGCTTTTTCTAGGGGCAGGGAGTAGAGTTTCTTTGAGGATTGTCTTTAAGACTTTTGAGAGTCCAGGTCATTCAAGACCTGCTAAGTATTTGCACCACCTAGTGGCCATGATTAGAAAGTGCGGTTTTTCTCTTGTCCATTTTCTCCTGATTGGTTCAGCTTGTGGAGAACTGCTACACCTGGTGGCCATTCTCACGGTAGTAGACATTGAGTCTTGGCTCAGTAGTTTTTGAATTTTCCTATTTTTCTTTTATACGGGCCCAATTTTAAAGAACTCAAACAATTTATATGAAGAGCAAATAGCTCAGTAGAACCTGGTTTTTTTTTTTTGTGTGTGTGTGTGTGTGTACAATTTATCCCCCCTATATCTGTAAGTGTTTTGCCTATGTGTACAACTGTGCACCACTTGGGTAAATGGTGCCTGTGAGACCAGGAGACGGTATGACTTCCCGTGGAACAAGAGTTACAGTCATGAGCCACCTTGTGGGTACTGGGAATTGAACCAAGGTCCTCTAGAAGAGTAGCCAATACTTTCAAGTGTAGAGTTATTTCTCCAGTGCACGTGTGCAGTTTCTAAAACCATGAAAAGCTGGGCACGGTAGCACATGCCTTCCTAGCACTTGGAGCTTGAAGCAGAAGACTGTAAACTTGAGACCAACCATAGTGAGACTTCTGTCTCAAAACAACAGCAAAATTCCAAAACAAAAAGACCAGATCAACTGAACAAAATGTTAAATCTATTTCAAAGAACTCGTTGAAAAAAATATTCTGAAGCTAATTTTTGAACTAAAATGCTTAGTTTCTCACCCAGCATCATCATCTCACTCAAGGATATGCTATGATCAGAAATTTGGGGACATAATTTGCTCTACAAAAATTTACAAATTTCATAATTTTGCAAATACCTTATGGGTTTTTAATTTAAATTTGTTTTGTTTTTGAAGAAGTCTTATGTAAACCAGGCTAATTTCAAACTATATAGTTGGGAATGACCTTGAATTCCTGGTCCTCGTCCTTCATCTCCCAGGTGTTAGGATCACTGGTGTGTATGGGGACCAGTTTTTCTCGGCCTTCCTAATGCTTTAATATGGTTCCTCATGTTGTGGTGACTCCCCTCAACCATAAAACTATTCTTATTGCTATTTCATTAGTGTAATTTTGATACTGTTGTTAATCAAAATGTAAATATATGATATACAGGTAGTCTTAGGTAACCCCTGTGGAAGGGTCATTCAACCCCCAAAGGGGTCATGATCCATAGATTGAGAACTGCTGGTATAGACCTGTGTAGACCAAGCTGGCCTCAAATTCACAGAGCTTTTCTTGCCTCTACTTCCTTTTTTTTTTTTCCTCTGCAAGATTTTAATGCTCAGTTTTCACAAACACAAGTTTCTATCCAATTTTATGACTTACAGAAAAATGTACTAGCCTTTAAAATTTGGCATTATTCAACTATCTTCCATACTCTCAAAATTCATCACTGGTAGTTTTTACCTAATACTCTACTATATTTACATTTGAATTGCATGTCTTAAGAATAAACAAAATCCATGATATTTTGGTAACTCAGTATATTTATAAAATGAAAAGTTCTATCAAAATACTTTTCACTGGAAAAATTAAATAGAACAGACAATGGATCTACTCAAAGTACACATTCACTTTGGTAGACTTCAGTGTAGGACAGTTCATGACAAACATTTGCCCTTATTCCCCCAGAGCTGATCAGCTTCCAAGCTAATGGTTAAATCATTTTTAACTGAGATTTTATCGTGTTGGTATCTGGTTCATTCCACATCATCTTCAGCCAAGCTCTGAGCACTTACAATTCTCTGACTAATGGTTGGAAGCTTGGTCAGAAGCATCTGGAACACTGGTGGCAGAAGAGTCTGCTGTAACACTTGCAGCAGCTGCTGAGGCTGTCCGCACACAGCAATTGCATTTGTCAGATGGTCTACACCCTTCTCGTATTCACCTTGTGCTAATAACTCTTCACCAAGCTGTATCTCTTCAAGGAAGAATTTCTGAACAGCTTCTGCATCTTTTAAGTCAGGTAACTTGGAAAGCCCAGCTCTCTCTTTAGCAAGCTTCTGTTTCTTTCTTCGTTCTCGGAGCCTGTTCTTGAAGTTGGGGTCACTCCGCCTTTTGCGACCAAAGTAGATGCAGTAGCCGATGAAGAGGGCACCGCACACGCCCGCGGCGATGGCACTGTTCCGGCCCACCATCTTCGCTAAGCTGGGGCGTGTGCCGGGCCGCGGAGGCCCGCGAAGCAGTGGTTAACTCCGACAGACCAGAGCACGCTGCCGCTCGCAGCCTCCAGTCCAGATGGAAAAGGCCCAGCACGAGCACTTTCTTGCCTCAACTTCCTAAACATTGGCCTTAAAGTCGTGTGCCACCATGCTTTGTTATATTTTTACTTGATTATTATCTTCTTTGACACATTTTCAACATTAGTATGAACTGCTAATGTAGAAGCTCTAAAATCTTGGAAATTCTTTTATTTATTTATTTATTTATTTATTTATTTATTTATTTATTTGCCTTGGTGTTTGCCTGGAACTGGAACTACAGACAGTTGTTAGCTGCCATGTGGGTGCTGGGAATCAAACCCGGGTCCTCTGGAAGAGCAGCCGGTGCTCTTAACGGCTGAGCCATCTCTCCAGCCCCTGGAAATTCTTTTTAAAATAATAAACCCCTTCCTCTCTGTGCCTATTCTTTCAAGCATACATAATATTATCTGAGCTGCTAGACTTAGTTCACTTGGATGTCAGCCGGAACTCCCAGTGACACCCAATCTCACAAGCAGGCCAACGTGTCCCTCATCTCCTCAATTCTAAAAACCTGTGATTCTGAAGCCCTTTAACTGCAGACTTCTTTTATCTCCTATGCCAGGCTTTTGAACAGGTCAGTACTTACACAGTGTGACATTCATGTTGTTGTGTGTGTCTGTGAGCCCATGTGCCACAGTTGCCTTCTAGGCTTTAGGACATGCGCAGGAATCCCTTCTCTTGCACTCAGTGATTTCCAGCAATCAAAAACTCAGCTTTGCAGCAAGCACTCTTAACTGCTGCACCACCTCTCCGGCTGTCTTTCCCTCACCACCCAATCTAGTTCGTTCTTACTCTGCTTTGTTTATCCTCACTGTTGGGCTGCAGGTGACGTTCTCATTGCTCAGCCAAGTGGTTGCATCTTAGGCCTTGCCTTCTATTGTCTTTTCAAAAGCCTTTAATATTCTTGAAAGGTCTCATGGAAACATTCTCCGCCGTCAGTTCCAATGCTGAGTGGTGATGTCCTGATGCCAGTGCACTGAGGATCCCTATGTTACCACCAAAGTTAGACTGTGCCGATGCCGACAGGAACAAGAGTGGATGGACTTGCTGCTGCTTTTCATTGGCATCTGCTAAGCTAGAGTTTTCCTTATATTCTTGAAATGCTAATTCTGAGTTCCCTCCTCTGCCCAGCCTCATTTGATGCCATCTGAGGCCTCATCCCAGTCTGTCTCACAGTCTTTAGGGACTTTTCCATTCCTTGTGGCTTTAAGCATTCTTGTATGTGGATTACTTTTACGGTTTTATTTTAATCTCTTCACTTTTCTGAGCTTCACGGTTTGTATTTGAATGCCAATGAGATGTTCCTTTTCGTAAATTCAAAGGCACTTGAAATTCATTCCTCAAACTGAATGCAAACTAACAGGGTAGGAAAAATAGAGACTGTAAAATCAGACATATGTGCAGTGCAATCTTGGGCTGCCAATCCACAGTGTATGGCTGTAGACAAGAATGTTAATCAACTGGCACTTGGTCTGAGTTTCTTTGTTATTGAGGAGATAATCTTGAAAGATCTGAGCATTAAATGAGGCTTCACCTAAAAGTCACAGGCAAAATATGGGGTCACACAACATATGTGAGACAGTGGAAGCAGGCCCAGGACTCCAGTCTGCTCCGGCTGTACCCTTTTTCTTTCCTATCACTGACTCATGAAAAAAAAATCATCAGTTATTTTAGTGGTTTTAAGCTTTATTTTATTTATTTATTTGTGTGTGTGTGTGTGTGTGTGTACATATGTGCGCACATGCACATACTACATTTATGCAGGTGTCTGCGGAGGTCAGAAGAGGGCTTCAGATCTCCTGAAGCTAACATTACAGAGGGTTCTGAGCTGCCTGGGTGCTGGGAACGGAACTTGATTGTGTTTTAAGTACTGAGCCATCTCTCCTGCTCCTTATTTCAGATTTTTAAAGTAACACAGTAAAGTTAGTGGAATAAAATTGAGAATTCACTTATAAACACTATATGTATAGTCATCTGACCTGGGACAAGTGGCTATCCTACAACAGGAGATCAGGACCTATTACCACATGTATTTAAAGATAGATCTGTACAATTCTAGAGAAGGAGAAATGTACTTTTGGACTTGGCAATGGATTTCTAGTTATGACATCAAAAGCATATGAGACTAAAAAAATGGAAAGTAACAAGTGTTAACAAAAAGATGTAGAGAAGATGGAACTCTGTGTTGCTTTGAGGTTTTAAAATTATGTAGCTATGAGGAAATAGTTACCGAAAAAGCCAAGCACAGAATTATCACTGGAAGTCATAGGCATTTACCCCAAAGAACTGAAAACAAATGTTCGAAACCAAAAAATCACCACGTCTGTCAGCTGAGAAATGATAATATGCAGCTGTA
Source organism: Sigmodon hispidus (assembly GCA_004025045.1). Taxonomy (NCBI): domain Eukaryota; kingdom Metazoa; phylum Chordata; class Mammalia; order Rodentia; family Cricetidae; genus Sigmodon; species Sigmodon hispidus. The sequence continues at coordinate 200,056 of PVIH01000901.1, forward strand.
GGAAGGAATACAGTACTGATACATGCTAGAATGTGAATGAACTCTGAAAACACATTATGCTAAGTACAAGATGCCAGACCCAAAGGACAGTTCACTTGCTAAAGTGCTGGCCCAGCAAGTGGGAGAGCCTGAGCTCAGATCCCCAGCACTCGAGAAGCTGGGCAACAGGCTCCTAGAATCTTAGTGCTGAGGAGGTAGAGACAGGTGGTCACTGGCACTTTCAGGCCAATTAGACTCACCCAATCTGTGATCTCCAGGTTCAGTGAGAGACAAAGTCAGGTGGAGAGTAACTGAGGAAGACATCAGTCCGAGCACACACAAGCCCCACAAAGTGAGAAAAAAATTAACATCAAAAGAACATATATTACATTTGTACATTTATATGAAATGTACTGAACAAGCAATTAGAGAGAAAGAAAGTTGGCTTAGATATGCCAGGATCAACAAGGAAGGAGAAATGGTAAATAACTACTTTTTACAAAAAAAAAAGTTTTATTACATTTGTTTATTTACACTGTATGTGTATGTAGGCACACATGTACCACAGTGCTTGCACATGTGGAGAGCACAGGACTGCTCATGGGAATCAGTTCTCTCCTTCCAACCGTCCACCATGTGGATTCTCGGGATAGAACCCATCATGTCTGTTTCAGTTCAGATTTCTTTCAGGGGTGGTGACAGTGTCTGGGGTAAATAGTGGCAAATGTTTGCACAGTATTATGGATGTACTGTCACTGAATTGCACACTTTAAAATGGTAACCTTTATCTCATATGAATTGTCTCAGTTTTTAAACCATAAACTTCTTAAAATAGTATAATTCTGACTTCTGCCTAGAGTATAGAAAGCTGGCTAGAACCTTCTACATTAATAGCAAGAGAAAATTGGGTAATCTAAGAAAAACAACAAAATTTGTACCCATCTAAGAGATGAGGTCATAGGGAAATCAACCAGCCTGGCACACAAACTCTGGGGAGCAAAGGGATGCTAGCACCAGTGTGTGTGTGTGTGTGTGTGTGTGTGTGTGTGTGTGTGTGTGTATGTGTGTGTGTACAAGCCAGGAAGGGTGATGGGCCACTGTGCCACAGATAAAAAGTTGCTAAGATTCCCCTCCATTGCTAAAGGCTAAGCAGAGAACCCTAGGCAAAAGAGTTTACCACCCGCAGACACTTTTCCATGGACTTCTATGCATTACAACGTTTCCTTTGTGGGGACGGAGTCAAAAGAAAGCCTCAGGTTGGTGCAGGCCCTGAGGAGGACAGGAACTGCTAAAACATAAGGCCCTCTCTGGACGTTGTCCACTGTGGAGTAAAAATACCTGGAGGGAGCAAACCTGCCCACCCTGCATCAGCTCCAGGTGAAGGGAGGGAAAGTACACAGTCTTCCTCATGAAGCGGGGGCTGGACACTTGTAGGCTCAGATCTTTAGAAGCTGCCTGAGTGACAGGGTGAGGCAGGTGACAGAAGTCTCCCTGTATACACCATGAAGTACAAACTATTTGAGACTAGTAGTGTCTTTTCAGTTTAAAAGTAGACCCAATGACCTCCCCTTTTATCCTGTCATTCCTATCTCCCCCTTCTTTTCGTTCTCCATCCCCTCCCTCAACACTAGATAGGAGAGAAAGAAGGATAGAGGAGAAGGAAAGAAAGACAGACAGAAAGGAAGAAACAATTCCTTAATCTAACCTCCTTTGCTTACTTTCTTCCTGACCATGACCAATAACAACTTGCAACCAAACCCCTAAACAATGACAAACATCCATAACCCACCAAATGACCAAAAATCACCTATCCCACCTCACAGGAATGTGGGTGTTACGTTCTTAAATTTTCTTCCTGCTGTCTAGGGGCAACAGCATCTTTAGGGGATCCTGAGAAAATTAGGATAATGGTGAAGACCTAGGAGAGCTGCTGTATCAATTGTTGTCCAAGAAAGTGCAGGGCTTAACTGAAGTCCTGGCTGGAGTAGCCTGTAGGGCTGGTTCATCTTAGCGACCCACTCTGAAGTTGTCCTGGATGCAGATTTCTGAGGAAATGGCAATGGTGACATTCTGTGAGGCTGGATCACCTGGGCTGTTTGTCTTGTCTTGGTTTGTGTCTGGTCCTTTTGTTCTGAAAACACACAAATTTGTAAGGGTAACATACATGTCTGCATTAACACAAGTATGGAATGTGCAGTGTGACCTGACAGCTAAAGATTTTCTGTCCTGTGTTTGAGCAGGTAAAATGTATCTGTCAACTTTATAAGTCCCTTTGAACTGCATAACTAAGCTGTCATGACGACTCTAGCCAACAAGATTTATAATGTCTCATCCAATCAGAGTTATTCTCATGGGGCCTCGAGGAATCAGCATATGTCACTTGTCTTGTAGTGGGCTTTTGTTTTGTTTTTTTGGTTTCTTCATGTCTGCAGCAGTTTAATTCAGCAGTTTTTTTCCACAACTCAGTGTCTTTTAGTAGCTGTTGTTTTTTGTTTATTAGCATTTAAAAAAATTTAAAGTTAATATGATAGACCCCAGACTCAGGGTACTATCCTCCGGAAGGGGGACCCCAAGAACCCAGACTCCAGGCCATTGATGTAAAAAAAATGAGAGGTTTATTTCATCTGCAGACAGGCTACCTCCCTGCCTTGGGAAGCAAGGGAGTAGCAAGGGAGGGGCAATCCCATATCTCTTTTAAAGGCTAAGACTATAAAATCACCATAGCAACAGGGGCAACACATGATTGGTCACTTTAAAGGTCACACTATAATCGTAAGGTTGCTCACAGTAGTCATGGGGTTGCCTTAAGACCAGCTGGTCAGGGGGTTTTTACAACCGGGTGTTGGTCACCGCTATTCTGCTTGGAACTTCTGGTATTTTAATCACAGGTTCGGCCAGACCATTATGTCCTATCTGAGTTGATTAAGGCTATCTGGGCTGGGTCACTCTGTTTTCTGGGACAGACTTTTAGACTCTTAGTTTCTTATTCTCATGGGGGTGTGCTCTGCTGAATACCTGAACTGAATGCCTGGGTCAAGCCTTAGAACCCAGGGTCCTTCAAATAAAGCACTATATAATGTCCAAATGCCCATGTTATAGCATTTCCCATCCTTACATGGCTTCTTCTTTTTATATTATTCTAGTTTCTCTTTAAAAACTTTAAATTTTATTACTATTTGTTTTCTATGGCTGTCTGTATCTCCCCCCATCCCTTTTTAAGCAACTAAGTACATTTTTAATCATACTGTACCTGTTCAGAGGTTTTCTTAGTCTGGACCTGGCTTTCTATGTACCTTTAACCTTTTCTGACCACAAGAGCCAAGCCTTAAAGGGCTAGGCCATAGGGGCTGGAGAGATGGCTCAAAGATTGAGAGCACTGACTGTTTTTCCAGAGGTCCTGAATTCAATTCCCAGAAACCACATAGTGGCTCATAACCATCTGTGATGACATCTGGTACCCTCTTCTGTATACTGTATACATAAATAAATAAGAGCCAGGGCATGTCTGTGCTTCTGTAGGCCCTTTCTGTGGTTCCCCCTCTGTCTCCTAGGGTCTGTTTAACATGCTCTCCCACTGGTTCTGGGCTGCAGTTGCTGCTTGCCCTTCTGGGATGGAGCCTCATGCCTGTGGGCTCTAACTAAGAGCTTCACCTGTCTGCCCAGGGATGTTGCTAGGCCTGCCCATGGTATTTCTACCTATTCTCCCATTGAATAACCTGTGAGAGTAGTGCTTGGCTGCACAGCATGGCCTCTTAAAGGAGCTGTGCCTCTGTATGCCTTGAGTAATGGCCCTGGAAGCTGCATCTGGTTTCTTGTCTGGAATTTTTCTTAGCGTCCTCTGGCCCTATGCTTCGATATATGTGCCTCCACACTGGATGCCAAAATGTAGCAGGTCTCTCATGGCCTTATCTTAGGCTTGTTCCTAACTAGCTCTTAAAACTTAAATTAACCTGTTTATATTAATCTACATTCTGCCACATGACTCAGTACCATGTGCCTGACTTCCTCCACATCCAGCTGGGAAATCTCCTGTGTCTCAGATTCTTTCCCAGAGTTCCTCTCTCTCCCTGGAAGTCCCGCCTATTCTCTCCCGCTAGCTTTTTGGTCTTTTAGCTCTTTATTAAACCAATCGGAAGGTGCCTTAAGCAGGTGAGGAAGGACAGAGACATATCTTCACACAGTGTTCGAAAAGATCACACCATGAGACAAATTATAAGGAATAAAATAGAGGAGTTAAAAATAAAAATACAGGTAAATAAGAAGACGATCTCCAACATAGGCCTCAACAGATTCAACACAGCCACATAAGGAATCCACAAGCTTAAAAATATGGTGACAGAAATTAGCAAAATGTCCACCTAGAGAAAAGAAATGTGGGTTAGAAAAGAGACGCGGAGCAGGTCAGTCATCAGACTATGCAGTTGGCATCACTGAGGGGGAAGACTAGGACAGGAACAAGTGCTGACTAGCTAAACCTGTTGCCACACACACCTGTAATGCCACTCAGGAAGCTGAGGCAGGAGGATGATGGGTTTGAGGCTAGCCTGGGTAATTTGCGTTCAGGATGATAGTAATTGAAAGATACCTGGTTTGGTGAAAAATATAACTTTGGAGTAAAACAAAACAGTGGGCTGAGGATGGGTTCACTTGGTAGAATGCTTGACTAGCATGCATGAGGCTGTGGGTTTGATCCCCGGCATTGCATAAACTGGATGTGGTGGTGCGTGTCTGTGATCCCCGGACTGCAGAGTAGAGGCAGGAGAATCAGAAGTTCAAGGTCATCTTTGACTATACTGCAAGTTGGAGGACAGCCTAGGCTGCATGAGACCCTGTCTACAAGAAAAAAAAAAAAAGGTACATAACATTTGCCCACGTTTTTTGTTTTTGTTTTTGTTTTTAATGTATACAGGTGTTTTGCTTACATGTATGTCTGTATACATATATGCTTTTCACCCGTAGAAGTCAGAAAGGGGCGATGGATGCCCTGGAACTGGAGTTATAGGCAGTTGTAAGATACCATGTGGGTTCTGGGAACCAAACCCATGTTCTCTGAAAAGGCAGTAAGTGTTCTTAACCACTGAGCCATCTCTCCAGCCACTGATCAAGTCCTTATGCTGCCAGGCACTCCTGGAGGGGGAGGGGGAAATAGGGAGATCCAGCAGCATCTGGAAGGACAAAGGATGGTCCTTACATCTGAGACTTTCCAGGGAGGGGTCTTGCTGAGCTTGGCAGGTTAGGAGGTTCTAAGTGACTTTTTATAGTAACATTTAGGGGCTGAATCCTTGCCCCCACCCCTGCTTTGCATGGGGACATACTAGGGACTAGGAGGATTGTAAGACATGGCTTGTCTGTCCACTTTATAGGGGCAGCTTCTCTGAGCAGTCTTCATGACACCGAAGAAAGCAGCTTAATCTGCTTGAAATGAGAGAGTGACATTAAGGGGTTTGTTTGCTTCTTTGTTTGTTTTAAGATAGGGTCTCACTATGTAGTCCTGGCTGGCCTAGAACTTGTTTTAGAGACCTGGCCTCAAATTCAGAAAAATGTACCTGCCTCTGTTTGCCCAGTGCTGAGATTAAAAGTATATGCTACTGAGCCCAGAAATATTTAGCCTTTTAAGTATAGGCTTATGATTCATTTAAAGGGCTTTTTTCCCCCTATACACTGTGAGGCATGGATCAAAACTCACTTTTATTCTGTTCTAATGGGTCTTTAATCTTCCAGTGCCATTTTTGCTGTTGTTTGAGACAGGGATTCGTTATGTAGCCCTGCCTGTCTCTACCTTCCATGTGCTGGAATTAAAGGTGTGCACCACCATGCCTAACTCCTTTATTTTATGTGTGTTAGCCTACATGTATGCCTGCCATATGGGTGCAGTGCCTCTGGAGGCCAGAAGATGGCAATAGAACCTCTGGAACAGGAATAAGGGTATGAATGACTATGTGGGTTACAGGAACCTGGGTCTTAACCACTGGGCCACCCCACCAGTCCCCCAGCTCTTATTTTTAACACACATGTCATGGTACTTTATTGGATTTTAATATTTTTATAAGTTCAAGATTTACATATAGCTTCATATAAATAGAGAGGCTTAATAACGAAGTCTGTTTGGCAAAGTAACAATAAAAATAGCAAGATGTTTGGGGTTTTGCATGCATATTTTTTCCTAGAATTCCTCCTGCTTCCTCTTCCTCCTCCCTCCCCTTCTTTTCTCTCTGACTCTTAAGTTGTATAGAAGGTGGAAGTTGAAAATGCACAAAGTTCCGGAAGCATAGTGAAATTATATGTATTTGATTTGTTTGTTCTGATGGTTTTCACCAAATTGGTTATTAGTACAGATCCTGTTTGGTAACTGGATGGATGTTACTAAAATCATCTATATCATGTAGTAGAATATTTTTCGATCTTTTTTTCTCCTAAGAACATATTTTTAAGGGCTGGCAAGCTGGCTCAGTGGGTGAAAGCATTTCCTGCAAAGCCTGACCTTCTGAGTGTTGTGGAGCAGAGAACCGCCTGTAAACGCTGTCCTTAGATCTACACACACACACACACACACACACACACTAAAATAAATGTAATACAATTAAAAAAATGACGCAGGAGGCTGAGTGTGGTAGTCTACAATTTTTTAATCCCAGCACTCAGAAGGCAGAGGCAGGCAGGTGGATATCTGTGAGTTCAGGGCCAGTTTTGTCTATACCATGAGTTCTAGGCCAGGCGGAGCTACATAGTGAGACTCTGTCTATAAAAAGGAAGAGAAAAGCACAGCATAGGACCAGCCTATGTGGAAGCTCTTGCACTTTGTAGACTGAAGTATTTTGCCTCTGGGTTTTCCTCCACTGTTCTTTCTTTTCACAAACCATGTGAGTATTTTTATTCCAAAATCTGAATGTAGGCAGTTTGCAAGTCCTGTTGGGTAGTATCTAGTCTCCTGGAACCTGACCAGACAATATTCTGACCTCCTGATCTGTGTCACAGTGCTGTCAGAGCAGTAATTCCTCTGCCAGAAATCCCTGGAATGAGTGGGAAATAAGATCCCCATGAGGATGTCCATGCCCAAGGCACTTCCTGTTCTCGTGGTGATCATAAGCTATGTTCTGTGGACACAGTGCTTGGCAATGCTGATGGGGAAGCTGTGACCTCCGGCAGCTTCAGCCTCCTGAGACATTTTGAGTAAACGAAGGGAGGAATAGTTTGGATCAAATCAAATGTTCTAACCAGAGTCTCTCATTGCAGCATTGCCTCACTCCCAGAGTTCTCCAGCAGTCAGCAGCACCTGCACTAAAGTGCTCTATTTCACTGACCGGTCACTCACGCCCTTCATGGTCAATATACCAAAAAGGTGAGATGCTCAAGTCATTATTTCACTGTAAAAATCAAAAACTAAGAAAGAAAAAAAAAGACAGAAGGAAAGGGAATCAGTTACTGCTATATAGCAGCTAGTGCAGAAAGAAGAGCCCAGGACCTAGAGAGTCCAGTTCTACCTTGGTGGGTTTAGATTTGGTTTGGCTTGGCTTTGGGGTTTTTTTAATATTTATTTTTATTTTATGTGAATTCGTGTTTTGCCTGCATGTATAGCTGTGTAAGGTGTCAGATCTTGGAATTACAGACAGTTGTTAGCTGCCATGTGAATGTTGGGAATCGAACTCTGGTCCTCCAGAAGAACAGTCAGTGCTCTTAACTGCTGAGCCATCTCTCCAGCCCCGGTTTTTGTTTTCTTGAGACAAAATATTACTGTGTAGCCTAGGCTGGTCTGGAACTCTCTATGTAGACCAGACTGGCATCCTTCTGCCTCTGCCTCCCAAGTGCTGGAATTAAAGGCTCTTGCCACCATACCTGACAACTAGTGGTTTTGCAGAGGACAAGCAGGTCTACTGTCAGGCACAGGAATTAATAATAGTATGTTGTTTCATTTTAGTTTTTTGAGCTGGTGTCTCACTGTGTAGCTCTGGCGGGCCTGTACTCACTATGTAGACCAGTCTAGTCTGGTCTGGAACTCACAAAGATCCACCTGCCTCTGCCTCCCAAGTACCTCTTGTGGCATGTGCCACAAGAACAGTAATTGTGCTTCTTGCCCTGATGCTTATACAAATATGTTACAAGTTTGTAAAAACTTGTTCTTTTAAGTATTCAAAATAGCTCCTTCTGGTACCCATGACCTCAACCCTGATCTCTTGGGTATTTACTTGTGGGTGTTTATTACTGTGTGATGATGACAATTCATGCCTGTAAGAATTTATGTGAAAAAATGTTCTAGAAACTCACTTCAATATTCTTCCTCCCAGTGAAATAAATACACTGTAAGGGAGCTGGGGATGAACGTCAGTAGTATTGTGCTTGGCTTGTATTGCTTAAGGCAATAAGCCAACTACAGAGAGGCTCTGAGGCTCTCCTCTCCTAGAATCTGCTCATTTTGACTGCACTAGGTAGAAGCAAGTTTTCTAAACACAGAGGAATTGCTGATCCTTGAGCTGGTTGGCATATACCTATAATCTTAGCGCTTCGGAGGAAAAAGAGGGCTATGAATTTGAAGTTACCTTAGGTTACATAGCACATTCAAGGCAAGTATGGGCTACAGAGTGAGACACCATCAAAACAAAAACAAACAAAACCCCATCTGCTGAATTTAACTTTATCAGTCTAAGAAAACTGGACTATTATCTCATGATAGAAACTGAGAAAACTTAGGTGTGTTTATTTTACAAATGGTTATTTACTTATGGTTATTTTACAAATTTTATTTTAAATACCTTATTTTCAGTTAAAAACAGCAAAAGCAATGAATTTGAGTTCTGTGATCACCTGATGTATAATGGCATGCTCATTCCTACTAGTGACTGGTTGCCCAATCTCTGCTATTTTAGGGATATTGTCTATCAGAAGCGATGACCTAATATCAAAGCCATGCTATCTCGGCCTGTTGACTTTGGCAGAGGCCTGGATTTAAAGCTAACTCATTACCCTTCCAGCCTATTGATTAATAAGCTATTTTGGTACACTCTCCTTTTGTTACAGGTTGGGGGAGGTGACACTGAGGGATTTTAAAGCAGCTATTGACCGAGAAGGGAATCACCGGTACCACTTCAAAGCACTGGATCCCGAGTTTGGCACAGTCAAAGAAGAGGTAAAGAGTCCTCGGGGAGGTGGGAGGTATTACTGGTCATTCTTAAACTAGTTCTTTTGCTTATTGCTATGAAGAGGTACCACGACCAAGGCCACTGTTATAAAAGAAAGCATTCAATTGGAGCTTGCTTATTATAGTTTCAGAGGTTTAATCCATTATTATGGCAGAAAGCATGGTGACAGACAAGCAGACATGGTGCTGGAAAAGTAGCTGTGAATTCTATATCCTGATCTGCAGGCAGCAGGGAGAGAGACAGAGATAAAGAGAGAGACAGGGTCTAGCTTGGACTCTTGAAACCTCAAAGCTTGCCCCTGAAAGATCCTCAGGGATCCCAGCCCCAAGAACTCACGGCACAAGTCCCAGGCTGTAATAACACGAGGTAATTTTAATACACAGGTACCTATGGGCGATCAGCAGCTTCCGCTAACTGAGCGCGCACACAAAGAACACTCTCTCATTTTATACAATCAGCCTTATCAGATTAATCATAATACATATATCTTAGCTACTTTGAACTACATATGAAATTCCTGCTAATGGGTGATGTGATAAGGTTCAACTTTGGAGCAAGGTTGTAAAGTTTTTGATCCTGGGGGTGTTGTGAACATCTGGTTTGTGTTAAGATTGGACACTCCTGGTCTCTCCACCCTCCCATGGCCTTCCTTATCTTTTTAAGAAACCTTGACTGATATACTGAGGCTTTGTCCTCAGGATGACTCCCTGCTAATTGGCTAAATAATTCCCGACTGTCGGCTCTCTGATATACTGAGGTTTTTGCCCGAGGGATGACTCTTAGCTAATTGGCCTTGTGGAAATTTTGAGGTTGGAAGTCTTTCATCCCTCCCTTTTTTTCTTGTGAATGGATAGAATCTTATATCCATTTGTCTTGTTCTTTCTCTAAATCTGTAGGGGACCCAGCTTGCTGCCTAAGCAGTTGATACTGCTGAGTTAGGACCATGGCTTGCACTATAGACAACTGGTCCTTTACGAACTGAATTAACCTATTCAAAACACATGGTCCTAGGGTGAGAATCAATAACAGGAGGGCTCTCTAACTATCTTTGTGTGGTTGTCATAGTCACAGCCATCTGCAGTTGCATAAGATGGCTGTTTTGTACCAATGCTGTAGTTCTTGTCTCAATCTCTGCAGCAGTGCCTCCTATCTCTAGTAGCAAGATAATAGTCATTGAGACAGGTTTTCTCTGATGTTGCCCCCTGTTTTTAAAGAATGCTATGATGGTTTTCTCTTCATGGAAATAGTCTCTCTAGAAGATGGTCTTGTGCCCACCCTTGCAGCCCAAACTGATCTGCAAGGTTTCTAGAGAGCAGCTGGGACCTGACTTGCAAAGCCAACGCAAGGCTGTAGGGACCTTTGGCCTCCACAAAAAGATTTGTCCCCTATGCCAGGCTTTCTTTTTAACCTAGCATTTCAACCTTTTAGGAGTTGGGGATTTGACGGGCGCAGAAGATTCTCTTTACTACTTCAAGCTGACATTGGGGCGTTGTTCTTAGGGCCCCAAAAGGTTGAAAAGCTAGTAAAGGAACTGGCATGTAGGGCTTCTGTCAGGAGCGTGTAGCTGTCTGATCCAGTAGCCGAGAAACAGGAAACAGCCCAAATTGGTAGAACTGGTTCACAGGCTTCTAGCAAGTCCACAGCTCCTAGTCAAGTGGAAATCTGTTGAGATATGTTAAAACTGAGAACAAAAGGTTAGAATTTAAATCTTAGGCCCAGTCTTAGTAATTTGGGAAGGGCTGGAGTTCCCAAACTAGAAGAGAAAAGTATCATCCTTACAGACAGACAGGTGGGAAAAACTTAGGCTGTACTTATCTGGAATCTTTTAGGCCTCAGTGAGGTGGATCTAAATTCTGTGAGTCTCTTAAGCTCATACAAATTGCAAAAAGACATAAGAATTTTAGTTATTTTAGTATTTCCAATCAGGCTTTATAAAATGAGCTTGAAAGCTGGCTATCAACCCTGCAGAATGATGTGACTGTCTGATTCTACCAAGCTGAAAAAGTTATAACTAGCCTAGCCGTCAAAACTTACAGAGATCTGAGAAGAATAAATTATACCTAAGTGCAGAATGAGCAGCTTCTGAATCTACTAAGAACAACAGAGACCAGTCCATACCTACTTAGCCATACCAAGGTCTCCACCTAGCTGGAGGCAGAAGTATCCAAACAGCATCAATCTTCAGCTGCCAGGCCTTTAAGGTGGGAGATTTTTTTTCCACAGTAGGGGGACATGTGGGAGAAGACTGACCTTACTTTGTCTAGGCAAAAGGGTTCAGTCAGGGGCTGGAGAGATGGCTCAGTGGTTAAGAGCACCGTCTGCTCTTCCAGAGGACCCGGGTTCGATTCCCAGCACCCACATGGCAGCTAACAACTGTCTGTAGTTCCAGTTCCAGGCAAACACCAAGGCAAATAAATAAATAAATAAATAAATAAAGTTTAAAAAAAAAAAAGGGTTCAATCAATTCTCCAATGTCCTCAGATCTAGGCCGGGTTCCTGGCAGCAGGCAGGCATTGTGCTATGGCATCTTGCCCAGGTCAGCACTGCTACAATCCAGACGAAGATCCTGGTATCTCATAATCTTCTTTGGAGACCTTGGGTCACTGTTAGGATCTGGGAGTCTCTGTCTGAGAAATAAATATTTTAAATACCATATTCTGCAGATCTCTGAAATATGAGGGCTGCCCAGGTAATATCTGCATAGAAAAACTTTGTTTCTAGTTACTTGTTGTAAGCTCACCCTGAAACTTATATAAGAAACTAAATCTCAACCCTGTAATTAATCACAGTACTTAACAAGAATGACTGCTTATGTTTCTTAATAGCCTTGAATTAGCTTTCATTGTTTTCATTAGTATACTTCACAAATATTTCATGGATGTCTTTATTATCACTTTAAATCTTAAATAGGTTTGTTCTCAAAACTATATGCTGAACTTAGATTTAAGATCTGTGTCTGGCAAGATAAGCATTCTTTGCGACCTTGATTACATACTTATAAACTTGTTTTCAGATAAGTTAAAACAATTTCTAGCACATAGAGTCTATTTTTATATTCAGCATGGACTCTGTATGCTCAAATTAGGTCATCTGCCAGAGTTCTTGTCACATAAGTATTAATAGTGCACAGTGATTAATAAAAGTAAACTAATTTTAGCATTTTAACAATCATAGTTATATCTACACATACAGAGTTAGATCCAAGTTACATACATATGTACGTGCATATATACGCACGGATTTAAAACTGCCTTTCATCTATATATAGTTAACTCTAAGTCACATATATGTTCATGTAACCATACACATGTTATAAATATTTTGCAGTGAAGAATCATCAGTTGATTCTAAAATGAAGAAAAATCAAATTGAATTAACTCTTTTTTTTTTTTAAATTCAGTATCTATGAGTATGCAAAACCACAGTCTTCAGTCAGTCTCTCTTCTTTACAGGCTTTTTAAAATCATTTAACTTAAATGAAAATGTCTATGGACATCCATACATATCTGAAAGGGCAGAGATCACACTAACAGAGTCAAAAGATTTTTGCACAAATACAATAAAATACAGAAAACAAAGTATAAATGATGTTATTTGGGGTACAAATATAAACAATGTAGTACCATCTGAGTAATTTAGCAACATTATATTTATCACACTTTACAGAAATAAAACTGCAAACCTGGAAGATGCTGACAAATATTAATCTTCATACACACAATGAGGTAAATGTCCCTTGGTCTCTTGAGAGATAACTTAAGTTTAAAGCAAGTGACATTTTGAAGCATCTCCTTGACACATAAAGAAATATCAAATATTTTGTTTCATTGGTACAATATGAAAAAAGGGGTTATCAAAACACAGTTCATGACACCCAACTCACAAATTTCAGTGAAAAACAGAAACAAATTCACTTTAAATTCTAAGAGGTTGAATGTTACTGACTATATTTTAATAATGTTTACAAGAGTGCATAAGAGGACTGAAATAGTGTACTGATAGCCCTCAGCTTTCCTAGAGAGAGGGCCCACAGAAATTTCAACCTCCAACAAACGAAGCTGCACCGCCATCTAAACTATTCTTCAGAATCTCAACATATCGACATGTTTTGCTAAGCTGTAACAGAACAACATTTGGAATTTCTACATGTGGAGCTGTAACACTCTCATGACCAAGGAACAAATAAATGATTTACAATCATTTTTTTTTCTTTTTCCACTGCATGGAGTGAAACACAAACTTTTGCTATGTCTACCATGCAGATTTTGGTGTGCATGTTAATTATTAATTAAATCTGTAATGAGAACCAAAGTCTGGAATTCTCGATGGCCATGGCACCACACAGGGCCTCAAGGCACTTTTTGATTAATATAGTAGTACAAAGATTACAGGACCAGCTCTTCATGCCTTATTGTTTTACTAGGAACACAGCTGGCCACTGTTTCTGAGGCAACTCCTGTAGCCACCCTGCTCTCTGCCCAGAGCTAACATCAAAGCATTTACCATCAGGAGCATCCCCTGCCCCATATTTGCAGAAATCTAATGACTCAAGGAAGTGGAGAATGTTACATTACTTCTACCACCCATTTCATTTTAGGTCTCAAAAGCAGTTATTCAGTCCAAAAGTTAAAGGTAGGGTGGAAGGCAAAAGCCTCTGAGCCCGGAGCCAGCAGAAAGGCAGACCAGGAGAAACACAGTTGAAAATCTAAGGGGCCAAGGTGTCTATGCCTCAGAAATTTACACTTTCTTCATGCTCTCTTGGTCAGGATATTGACAGGATGATATGTAATTTGTCAGAAGATAGGTTTTAATTATATTACATCTTGGAAGATGGGGTATTTTTGATAGGCAATATAAACAATAGATTATATTATAAAATGACATAAAAGTAGTATATATATATATATTTTTTTTTAATCAGATGTATCTGTAGTCATAGCCACAGTAACCATGACCTATCTTAGCTTTTAAATTATTTTCATATTCATATTGGCCACTTGGGGATTATCAAACTATCCCTCGTCAGCCACTTCTTCCCTTCACCTTAGCTAACCATCCATCTCTCCTCAGGCACTCAGTAAGTGCCTCTCTTTGGTGCTGCCCACCACATAGGAATATCCCTGCTACAATCTTTGGGCTGTCCACAATGTGGGCAAATCTTCACTATACCCTATGGGGCTGCCCACTGTGTGGGCATACTCCCTGCAGTGCCCTTCAGGGCTCTACCACATGGGCAGCAGACACTTAACACCTCTCTAGCTGTTTTCTCTACCTGTTCCAACCACTTGTCTCTCCCCTTCTAGTGGGTAAGTGTCACTATGGAGCTTCCTGCTTTGTCTACTTTACAGGAAGCTTCCTCTCACATGACTGAACCCCCATCACGGGAAAGGGACATCTCTCCTCTGTCATGTCTCTCAGTCCACTTGGTTATGCCGTGGATTGAGATTCTTGTTACCGGGATACTTACCCCTCAGCTCTATTCTGGAACTTTCTCACTTCCCTCTAGGAGCTGTCTGCATGCTCCTGGGTCTGTGGCCTTTTCTTTGCCCCTTTATCCTTGTCTCCTTGGACTCAATTCCTTTCTAGGACTCAGATTTTCTTAAAGCCTTCCTGTCTTAACGAAAACCACTTGGACTTAGATAGCTCCATGGCCAAAGATGGCACACTGAGTTCCAAATTCTCACAAATTATAACAACTTCTGCCACCACAAGTAGGCAGATTTAGGGGTGGGGGTGGCACCAGCTCACAAAAGACAAAACACAGACATATTATTAATTATAAAAGTTTGGCCTATAGCTTAGGCTTGTCTCACTAGTGGCTTTTTTTAAACCTAGGTTTTCCATGATGATGATGCCATCCCTGGATGGGAAGGGAAAATTGTAGCCTGGGTGGAAGAAGACCACAGAGAGAATTAACTGGACCCTGGACACTCACTGGATGCTTCTCTCAGGAAAGAGGACTAACACCAGAGAACGCTGAGAAGTTTCTAATTCATGCTGCCAAAAAGAAGCTTCTTCAAGTGTGATGGTCACAGCCCAGTCCTGTTTGTGTGCCTGGCATATCAAGTACTTAAAATCTCCATGGGTTCATCTGGAGTTCTTTGTCCGTGGGAACAGTGTTTTCTTCTACTCTGAGGACACCAAACCGAAGGCCTTAACCACCAGGGATGGATGATCCCTCTCTTGTAGGGGCATGGCTGCTATTATCTAGAATCTAGAAGTGGATGCATCTCTCCTTTGTGTTAGTGTTCATTTAATTGGCCTCAATGGTTGCAGCAATCAGAGTCCCAGCATCCGCATTCACAGACAAGGCAAAGGTACCAACTTTTCTGCTTCTCTGCAGACATTGCAAACCAGGAGTAACTCATGAAGTGGTACCAAAGATGAAAGCCCACTTGCATCTATTGACCTGGACATGGATGATGGTGACTTGATGATTAGGTGGGAAAAGGGTTGCCCATAGTGTGCTATCTATGCCAAAACCATAAGATCTCGGGCTGCCTCTTCTGGTTTTAACTGGTTCTGCAGCTTGTCCTTAGCCCATTAAGGGCATTTTTCATAAACTGCTAGTTTTCTCTGAGGACTCTTTAACTTTAGAGCCATTTATTTTTCTCCAAACAGATGAACTTTGTGTTTGAAAAGAATAAGAAGTGAGAGGCTCTTTAAACATCCAGGAGGATATGGAAAGGTGCTGCTACCCATTTTTGTGTAACTCAAACTCATAGCATCTCCTTAGCATTTACAAGGAGACAGACCATTAATTCGTGTTTACTGGTCTGCCTCTCATTTCAAGGCTGGAGTTATTTTCTGTTACATACTTAGCCTGGGATGTTCCTTTAGGCCACATGGGGCATGGAGCATGAGGTGTGAATGGCAGGTCGATTCAAGGTGGAAAGTCATTGCACATTGCAACGTTTTCAAGAAGCTGAACAATTCAACTTCTAGAGGTTACTCAATAACTTGGGGTTTCTCATTCACACACCTAGCACCATCCACTAGTCAGCCCTGATTATCTATTTATATATGTCCCTCAAAGCCGTCTGCAACCACCACTGTACACTGCCAAACAGAAGAGAGGGACAGGTGGGTCAGTCCTGGGATCTGCCTGTCTCTGTTCGTTTCCCATTTTCAGCCATTTGAACAGACTACTCTTTGGAACTCTGAGATAACATCTTATTGTTTTATACAGACATGTCTTTTAAAAATAGTTCATGTTTGAGAATTGTTTTGTACTCATTTGCTTTTGTCTGAGAACCATGTCTATTTTTATAACTCAAGTGTGACTTCCGTGTAGCCTCATTCCCTGTACTCTATCCATTTTCTAGAGTGCTCAATAGCTTTTCTACAGTCTCTCCTTACCGCCTCTTGTGGTTTCAAATTACGCTTTATTTTGTTACGAGTATACTAAAGGCAGTTAATTCCTGTCCAATTCTCCCTGCTGTTTTAGTGGTGAAGGTTTTTGTTTTTTGGGTTTTGTTTTTGTTTTTGTTTTTTTTTAATCTAGTTGATTGCTCTTCTAAAAGACATGAGATCAAAGTCCTTTAAAAAAGAACGTCTTTCATGCACACTACCCTGGTCTTATAGTGAAGAACACTTTTTCATCAGCTGTAACTAAGAAAGTCTGAGAAAGTCAGCCATAAGTAAGAACAACTCATTGTAAAAGCCAACAGAAGAAAACAGTATTATTTCCATTTCTTCTCAAGATGACGGGAGAAGGAAAAAGTCCACATATCACCAATTTCTCTGTTGCATGAATTGTAATGTTTTGCAATTTGACAGCATGAAGGTGACCAGGCTAAACTTTGTTACTGTCGTTCAAGTATGATTTACCTTGAATGTCTGTCCAGATTTCCCTTGTCCACTTCTTTCAGCAGTCTTAACATTATGTGGAATTAACTTTTCAGCAAAAATTAAATCAGAGAAAAAGTTTTGAAGCTCTCCATATTGCGTTTTATTTTTATCTCTTTTTGGAAAAGGAGCCACATGGCCTTAATGCCTCCATAAAAAGCAGAGGTTGAATGTGGGGGAGAATGTAGTTCATTAATCTCATGTACCTTGGGCAAAATGGTCAAGCATCTCTCCTGGAGGATATACTTATTAATCCCTGTGCATTCCAGGCCAGGGATCCTAATTCCAGTTCATAATGCTGGAGAACAGGATAATCTATTTGACTATACTCCAGGACACTGGTTCTCAATTTAGGGCTCATGACCCCTTTTGGGTTAAACAACCCTTTTACAGGGGTTGCCTAGGCCATCAGAAATACTGATTCTTACATTATGATTTATAACAGTAGCAACATTACCGTCATGAAGCAGCAATGAAAATGATTTTCTGGTCGGGGGTCAGCACAGCATGAGGAAGGTTGAGAACCACTGCTCAAAGAGAACCTGTGACTGACAATACTGTTCTCTGGTGATACTGGTATGGGCTGGTCCATCCTGACATTGCTGGATTCTTTCCTTAATCTTTAACCATGCTTTAAAAAATGTAAATCAGGCATTGGGGCTCGAGCCTTTAATCCCAGTTCATGGGAGGCAGAGGCAGCGATCTCTGAGTTTTGAGGGCAGCCTGGTCTACAGAGTGGGTTCCAGGACAGCCAGGGCTACATAGTGAGACCTTGTCTTGAAAACAACAACAACAACAACAAAAACCAAAGCAAATGTACCAAAACAAAATGTGCAGAAATGTACCCTCATACCCAACACACCTGTATACACACAATTAAAAATATATCTTTAAAAAAACCTCGTAAGAGCTAATTTAGTTATTTAAAAACTGAAGAATATCCTCTTCTTGCTCAAGTCCCTAAATCACATGGGTTGGGACACTGCAGTTTGTACCTAAAACTTCTGTCTAGTGATAGATACATGCCTGTATTTCCAGCATTTGGGAGGCTGAGGCAGGAGGAGTACCACGTTGATGTCAGTTTGGGCTACATAATGAGATCTGTGTCTGGATTAAAAGAAAGAAATGGAAGTATGGGTTAAAATACACTTGGCAACAGCAATGTTCCTTACAGACTAAGGATGTAAATAGGAAAAGATCTTTATAAAAAATCTTTACATCCCATTCAAGAGTACTCAATTACTGAAAAGTATTCCAGTTATAACTGAAATTTTCACTTTTATTCATAAGCATCGTGATTGCACACATTTGTCAAACTTGTTAAGAGGTATCACATGCTTAAATACATATATAAAGTTCTATTTTCTTAGACACATAGATGGTTGTAACCACCGGTTTCAGAGATTATTACCATGTGTTCTGTTTTACAATATCTTCACAAAAACTTTGTTATGCCAGAGGTTTATGATCATCGGTGATAGCAGTCTAAACTGCCTGTATGTACCAGAATTGTGAACAAGTCAAAGCCACATACTCACACTATGAATAAAATGGAGTCTACCAACTAAATCCACTTCATCATTTTCATTTATGTCTCTTAACTGAGATCAGTTAGTAAAGCCATTGACATTTAGTGAAGGTAAATTTCCTCAAGTGATCTCCCTGGTAGCATGTTTACTCACTATCAGGAGGGTGGAGATAAGGACTGTTTTATTGCTAGAGATATTTTACTGTTGGTATTTCTAACATAAGCACAAGACAGATTATTATAAAAAAGGATTAACTAGCTTCGCACCTATTTTGAAATCATATGTAAATGTACAGACACATAAGAACCTGAGAGTATAAGCTTTATGATAACATTAATCTGCAAATGCAGTGTGAACCCTAATTAGCTCGGAAGTGTTTAAGACTGAATCCTGGACGGTGTGAATGCTAAGCATGCTTTCTACCACTGAGCCATTCAGGATCCCAGCCAGAAATATATATTTATTTATTTTTCTATTTTGAAACAACATCTCAGTATGTTATCCAAACTGATAGATTCAGATGATTCATCATTTTTCTTCAGCCTTTGGAGCAGCTAGGACCACAGACATGGACTACTTAAAAGAATCAGAATTCACAAATCAGTTTAAAGGTTGCCTCCCCAAATTCAAGCAGGCTTCACTTATCACTGATGTTACCGATGTACATGTTTTATATGTCTCAGTGCTTTCTTTGCTTTGTTATGTTGGAAACAGAGTCTCACTATGTACACTTGGCTGGCCTGGAGCTTGCTATGTAGACCAGTCAGTCTGGCTTGGAAATCACAGAGATCCACCTGCCTCTGCATCTCAAGGGCTATGGTTTATTTTTTTAAAGAGAGAGTCCAGGCTGGCTACACGTACTTGAACAGTCAGGCACCACCATGTTGGCTACCAGTTTAGCCTTTCCCCTCCAATTTCTTATGTTCTTGGTGTCCTCTGATCATCTGTACACTGAGGAATCAGTATAATACAGCCCATGCTTCCTCCTAATCTAATGTCTGTAGTAGGATTATGTGTTACATTTTAAATAATTGCCTACAGTTTAATAAAAAGCTGATTGGCTGAAAGCAGATAGGAAGTGTGGGTGACAGAGCAGAGCAGAGCAGAGCAGACACACCACACAGACACCAGAGTCAGACGCCACAGGGATGCTACAGAGACACAACCAGAAGATGCAAATGAAACAGCAAACCAAAGAAGCTGAAATGCTGCTCTAAGAAAAGGTACCTAGCTGCATGGACAAACAGGATGAGAAAGATGGGTTAGCTTAAGATTAAAGAGCTAACAAGTTATATGCCTGGACCCTAGGTCAATCACCATAAAAATAATATAAGCCTGTGTGTGATTATTTGAGGCTATGTGGGAGTAAGTATGAGTCAGAACCTTGGGGGTAGGCCGGAAAGTCCAGCCAGAAACCTTTTACAACAAATGTCATCTTCAGCTCAGAAATGATGAAGATTTCTAATTATACGGCCATACAATGGATGCTTATTTAATAAATGTTGCACATAAATTGTTAGTAACTCAAAAATCATGCACACAGAACTGTTATTACTATACTAACACAGACAACCATAAGAAACAATTGATTTCTGAACTGCCTAACAGATTAATTTTGCTGTGAAATAAAATTATGAGCCACATAATGATGGTTAGTGACCTATAAAGGACGCAGAGGAATCCTCCCACCCAAGGTTAGTCACCAAGTGTTTGTGTTGCTGGGTGGCTCTGCAGCCACCACTGTTCCTGTGAATGCAATCACTTCTACATGACAGGGCTTCTTGAATTCCTTCTGCTTGTGTTTCCTATTCCTGCGAGGAATTTTCACATGACCCCCAGGTATAGAGGTAAATAAAGTTATAAATAAAACATTAAATAATAAATTTACTTAAAAACAAGTAAATGGCAGTTTCATCAGTTATTAAAGATGAAATAAAATTTCTATATAGTTAGATGTTCTTTGTTTTTACATACAGAATTAAATTTAAAAAATACACCATGGGGGGGGGCTGGAGAGGTGGCACAGAGATTAAGAGCACTGGTGGTTCTTCCAGAGGTCCTGAGTTCAAGTCCCAGCAACCACATGGTGGCTCACAACCATCTGCAATGAGATCTGGTGCCCTCTTCTGGTATGGAGGCAGAATGTTGTACCCATAATGAATAAATTAATTTTTTTTTAAAAAAATCATGGATGTGTATTAAGTTTTTTAAAAAATAAGTTAAAAATGTTAAAGCCCCATCACCTTAAATATTATTTCTCAGGGCTGGACAGATGGCTCAGTGGTTAAGAGCACTGAGTGCTCTTCCAGAGGACCTGGGTTCAATTTCCAGCACCCACATGGCAGCTCACAACTGTCTGTAACTCTACTTTCAGGGCAAAACACCACTATGCATAAAATAAAAAATAAGTATTATTTCTCACCAATATTACATTTACTGGTATGTATGTGTGTGTGTCTAGGACACACATATGAAAGTGGTCAGAGAACAATTTTTGAGAATCTGTTCTCTTTGACCATGTGCATTCCAAGGATAGAACTCAAGTCACTAAATTTAGTAGCAAGCACCTTTACCCCATGGCCTGTCTGACCCTTATATATATGTATATATATTTGTGATCCTAGACTTTATATTTTATATAAATAAGTATATATTTATATAAAGCATATCTAATATATATGCTTTTGAATATAAAGTCTAGGATCATAAATGAGAGAAAATATACAATATCTTCTTTCTGAGACTGAGTAAATTTGTTTCATTTACATCCATATTGTGAATGACAAAACTCCATTATTTGTGCCTAAAAAAGTTACACTGTAGGGCGCTGGAGGGATGGCTCATCTGTTAAGAGCACTGACTGTTCTTCCAGAGGAACAGGGTTCAATTCCCAGCACCCACATGGCAGCTCACAACTTTCTGTAGTTCCAGTTTCCAGTTCCAGGCAAACACCAAGGCAAATAAAAATAAATAAAGTTTTAATAAAAAAAAAAAGTTACACTGTGTATATACCACATTTTATCTAGCCATTCCTTAAGATAGACACACAGTTTAGTCCTGTAAATCAAATACTGTGTGTAAACTGTGTTGCAATGAAGAGTGATGTGCAAGTGAAGAAAAGGAGTTAAATCTTAGATGACTATATATAACACTGCAATACAGAATATAATTTTTCAGAGTTGATTAATATTTTGACTTATGATTGTCAATACTGAGAATGTTGCTTCATATAAATATGTAACATAAGCAGGCAAACTAGCTCAGTGGGGAGCTGGAGAGATGGCTCAGAGGTTAAGTGCACTGGCACATACACAGAAAATAAATGTAATAAAAAATTTAAAATATATAACACATTTAAGGACATTTCGGAAATTATTGGAAATTCTGTCAGCTACAGAAATTTTAAAATTTAAATATTCTAAGAATACAATCCAAAAATATACTACTATAATTTTTACATGCTAATGAATTAACTGCAGGAAAACATTTGTTTTCTGTAATTAAACCATTGTTTAATTCCCCTAACCCTAACCATCATGTTCACACAAGCAGAAAACTTTGTACAGTAAAACCAGTGTGAATCCTACCATACATGACTAATCTGTGCCAAGGTGTTTCAAGTAGTGTTGGCTGGCCTTGTGTGACCCCGAGGTCATGGCAATACAAAGTGCACTGGTGTCCCCAGAGCCAAAGCTGCAGTGACGTGGTGAGATGCAGTGTAGGCAACAGCAGCGAGAAACAACCTAGGTTTGGGTAATTGTGTTCGGAAACTTTTGACTTTTGCCATTTTTTTTTCTTTTGACCCCCCCCCCCCCAACACACACCGTTACTCCACAGTTTAAGAGATCTTTTTCTATTGGGCTTACACAACTTCAGAATGGCAGGATAATACATTTTGCAAAGTTGTATCTTTTTTTTTTTTTTTAAAGACAGGTTCCAGTATGTAGCTCAGGCTGGCCTGGAACTTAAGTGAGCCACCCTCTCGCCTCTGGAATGCTATTATTAAAGCATGAGTCACTATGTCCGGTGTATTTCTTAAATCTTTTCGCTATTTAAGAAGATATGGTGGTAATATAACCATTTATGCAAACATGTTTTTATATAGGGAATATAGTCTCCTGAGACAAACTCGAAATATGAAAATGTACCTTCCTCTTGGCTACCCTTCACACCATTTGGTTGAAAACTCTGTGGCTTCCATTTCGGGTGGGCTAGGGACCTGAAATCTGCAACCAAGGACGGCGTGCAAGGGGCGAGGTCTGCAGCCAAGGGACACCCCTTTGAGCCCCGGAGGTAACTCGCCGGTCTTTCTTCCCCCAAGTTTCGGCTGTGCCCTTCCAAACCGCAACCATAGACCTAAAGCTTTGGATTACTGTCAGCCCAGGCTCATTCCCCAGCTTTTTCTTACAGCCAAGAAGGGTGTTCCATTTGGCACCGCTTCCCTGAGCACAGGCTTTAGCCGGACTCGCCCGTCTCTTAGGCCTTAGAGCGGGCCGTGCTTCTCATCCTCTGTAACACCTCTCCTAAGGCCGCCCACACCCCTGACCCTTTCCATCGTGCTCTTCCTGCGACCGCCTCGAAGCGCCTCGGTCCCGGCGGATCCTAAACTGGGGATCCCGGGTCCCCGCGGGGGCGCGGACGCCGTGCGTTCCGGCCGCCAGACCAAAGAGTCACTTTTACGACACTTCGCGACCGTAGGGCGCGACTGACGGCAGAGCCGCGCTGCTCTTGGAGAGGTCACTCCGGAGACGGCGGAGCTTTTGGGGCGTGGGGGTCGGTGGCAGTATGTGGCGCGTCTGTGCGCGGCGGGCGCAGAGTGCAGTGCCCAGGTCCGGACTCGGGGCTCGGTGGGCAGTCTTGAAGGAAGGCTCCGAGGCTCCATGCGGAAGCCCGCGGGCCAGCGTCGCTCCAGCTCGTTGCAGTAGCGGGACCCCGAGCTATGGGGTCCGCTCGCTGTGCCGCTGGAGCTCCAGCTCGGACACCGCACCGCGTAACCGCTTACTGCGGCAGCTCCTGGGGTCGCCCGGCCGGCGCTCTTACAGCCTTCCCCCGCACCAGAAGGTGAGTGTTCCACCCTGGACCCCGTTGTCCTTCAGGGCCGGTTCCTTGGCGTAGGGGACTCCTCCTTGACAGGCCTCTGTGAGCCAGCACCCTTCAAGATCTAGCACCGCCTTGTCCAGGACCTTCCCAGTAGTGACCTCTTCCATTGAAAGAAAAGCTTCAAGCCTGGGGCTGTATGCAAAAGGTCTGGGGATTTTTCACGTGCTTTCTCAAAGATCCACTAGACTGACTGGAGGATCAACCTGCCATTGAAAGTCATGAACTTCTGCAGTGCACGAACTTCCTTTGTATTTCCAGTGACCAGTTTGTAATGAGACTCAGTAAATTCTTTGCATAGAATTGAATGGAATGAAACTCTAAACCACACCGAGAGCTAGTATCTGTGTTTAAATTGTGCTTCCTTTTCTTCCCCAGGTTCCATTGCCTTCCCTTTCCCCTACGATGCAGGCAGGCACTATAGCCCGTTGGGAAAAAAAAGAAGGGGAAAAAATCAGTGAGGGTGATCTAATTGCAGAGGTAAGTTTTAAAACAATTATTGATTTTAAGGGAGTGGCTTTGTTGAATAGACTGGGCCTTAGCTTTCTGGAGGGTTAGTTACTCCTTTCAAGTTATTAGAGATGATTGGTTAGATAAGTTGTCAGCATCTAGCTAAACTGTTTTTGAGACAGGCTTTTACCATGTAACTCTGGCTGACCCGAAACTCTCTGAGATCTGTTTTCTTCTGCCACTGAATGCTAGCAGTGCCTGGCTACTACCCAAAATGTTTTCAAACCATTCTTTCCAGTCTGTGGTAGTGGGTTTATCTTCATATGAAATTCTAGGCACATTCTAAATAATTGCCTGTTGGCAGTACAAACCTAAGCTAATGCTTTGTCTTCAAAGGTTGAAACTGACAAAGCCACTGTTGGATTTGAGAGCTTGGAGGAGTGCTATATGGCAAAGATCCTTGTTGCTGAAGGGACCAGAGATGTTCCAGTTGGGTCTATCATCTGTATTACAGTTGAAAAGTGAGTAAAAACCCTTGTGATTTGTGACCATTTAGTGCCTTCTAGAGCATTTTAACTCAAAGTGGAAGTTAAAGACTCTTGAAGACTTGCTGGGAGGTGGGGACTGGATTTGCTTTATAAACTCTATCTTTTTTTTTTCTTCTTCTTCAGGCCCGAAGATGTTGCAGCCTTTAAGAATTATACATTGGATTCAGCAGCAGCTGCCCCACAGGCAGCGCCAGCGCCAGCACCAGCTCCAGCTGCTTCTGCTGCACCAAGTGTACCTTCTGCAGGGACTCCTGGGAGTTCCTATCCTACTCACATGCAGGTAAGGCTCAGCTTCTCAGTGTTGACTCCTGAAACTTTTCATTAAAACGATAAGTGCTTGCCATTTGACAGCATGCTGATATTTACATGATACTTGACAGCTTTTATTCTTGATCATTGTCTCCAAGTGTGTGAACTTGGTATGTTTTTTTAGATATTTATTTTTATTTTATGTGAATTGGTGTTTTGCCTGCATGTATACCTGTGTAAGGGTGTCAGATCTTGGAATTACAGACAGTTGTTAGCTGCCATGTGGATGCTGGGAATCAAACTCAGGTCCTCCAGAACAGTCAGTGTTCTTAGCCATCTCTCTAGCCCTGTGTATGAATTGGACAGTGCCTTTAACCATTCTTAGCCTTAGCACAGGACACAGGATAATGCTTGGTTTTTCTCTCAAAAACAATGTTAAAAGTTATGAAAATGATTTTTTTCCTATACAAGTAGAGTTTGTAATAGAGAACAGGTGATGTCTGTTGAAGGATAATCCCCAGATGAAGTTTTCCTTTGGTTTAGAGTAGTATATTTTCAAGCATAGATGGGGTATTTCAGTAATACTCATAAATGAGAAAAGTAACAATAAGGAGTAAGTGTAAATTGGCTAGAGAGATGGCTCAGTAGTTAGGATCACTGGCTTCTCCCAGAGGATCCAGGTCTGATTCCCAGCACCTACATGGCAGCTTACAACTGTCTGTAAATCCAGTTCCAGGGGATCTGACACCTTCATACAGACACAGGTGGGCAAAACACCAATGCAAATAAAAAAATATATCATTTAAAGAAAAGAAGTATGGAATAGTGTACAGAGTAACATTGTAACAAAGCTAGTGGCCATAAATGACATTACCATGAACAGTTTTTAGGAAACTAAAACATTTTTTTAAGTAGATTTTTAAAAACATATTTATTTATTTTTATTTTATGTAAATTGGTGCCCTGCCTGCATGTAAAACTGTGTAAGGGTGTCAGATCTTGGAATTACAGACAGTTGTTAGCTGCCATGTGGTTGCTGGGAATTGAACTCAGGTCCTCTGGAAGATCAGCCAGTGTAACTGCTGAACCATCTCTCCAGCCCCAAGTAGATTTTTTTTTTTTAATCATACACATAATCTAATTATGGTTTTTCACTGCTCCACCCCACTTCTCCTGATCCTTCTCACTTCCCTACCTGTCCAAACTCACAGCCTTTCTCTTTTTTATTAGAAAGCAAACAGGTATCTGAAAAATAATGATAATAAAATAAAAATAAACTAGAATAGGGCAAAACAAATGGAAATAAAAGAGCCCCTCACAAAAAGGCACAAGAAACATGGACACCAAGACACACACACTGAATCAATCAGCTTATTAGATATTAGTGTTTTCCTTTGAGTATTTATCTGGTTTTTATATTAGAAGCAGGTAAAATTGAAAGGATTAAGATTTGACCTCCCTTTAATATTTTTGTTTGTTTTTGTCAGACCAGGTCTAGTTCAGGTTTTTCTTTGGGTAGCCAGCCCATAAATAATGACCGGAGACTTATTATTAATTATTGAAGCTCAGCCTTAGCTTAATCTTCTCCCACAGCTCTTATAACTTAAATTAATCCATTTCTATTAATCTACGTTCTGCCATGTAGCTTTACTTCATTTCTGTATTATCCATCCTGCTTTCTCAGAATCTGGCTGTCCACTCCATCCTTCTTTCTTCCCAGAGTCCTCTCTGTCCAGAAGTCCCACCTACACCTTCTGCCTAGCTATTGGCCATTCAGCTTCTTATTACACCAATCACAGTGGTACATCTTGACACAAATATCTCACAACAACAGGGTTTCTTTGAAGCCCTGGTTATCCTGTAACTCTCTATAGACCAGGCCGATCCTCCTGCCTCCGCTTGGATTAAAGATGTGTGCTACCACCACCTAGCCTACTTTTCCTTAACTTTATAGGAGGTTTTCTAAATTAATCATTTGCTTTGGAAACCATGTTCCAGCTTTGTTGATAACAGTCACTTAGGAAATTTTGCCTGGTCTTTAGCTTTCACAATTATCACATTCAGTTTAGCAACCTTATTATGTAATACCTTTCTCCATTTTATGGTGCTTTATGTTCAAGTGTCAGAATTGGGCCCTAAGAATCCTTTGAGATGATAAAGATATGAGTACATTTCATACACACACACTTTTATTCACTTTACTTGTGATTATGAGATAAAGGAAACAAATTCTGAACAGGAAGTAATTTTTAAAGAGTTTTCAAAAGCTAGGCATTGTGTACATGCCTTTCATCCCAGCACTCTGGAAAACAGAAGCAGGCAGATCTCTCTGAGTTTGAGGCCAACCTAGTCTACAAAGTGAGTTTCAGGACAGCTAGAACTGTTAAGCAGAGAAACTCTTGTCTCAAAAACATCAAAATAATAATTTTTTAGGTCTTAATATAAACTGTAATGCTGTAGGAAGCAGAGACCAAAGAGTGGAGAATAGAGCTTGCTGTCCACCTCAGTGCGAGCCCCCACCTCAAGGAAATAAAATAAGGGAGCTAGCACAGGACAGCTTACATCCTCCTCTGGCACTTCACACACACACACACACACACACACACACACACACACACACACACACACACACATTGTGCAAGCTTAGAAATCTTTTAGCAGTTTCCAAGATTACAATGTATTATTACTATAGTCTATGAAGAATGGTGTGGTAGTGGTGGCACACACCTTCAATCACAGCAGGAGGCAGAGGCAGGCAGATCTCTGTGGGTTCGAGGCTAGCCTGGTCTATAGCCAAGTTCCAGGACAGCCAGTGTTATACAGAGAAACCTTGTCTCAAAAATTAAACAAACAAAAAAAATAGTATTTAGTTTGTTTTGTTTTTCCCTTCAATCCTGAGATCAAACTCAGGGCCTCAAGCATGCTAGTTAAGTACTCCTCTACTGTTAGACTATCTTTTGCTCCAGGAAGAGCTCTTATTGTTCACTGAGGGTTGGGTACCCTGGAACTGGAGTTCCAGACAATGCCAGACACCATGTCAGTGCTGGTAACTGAACCCAGAGCTGCTGGAAGAGCAGTCAGTGCTGTTAACCACTGATCCATCTCTCCAGCTTCAATGTTCATTTTAAAAATTTGTATGTGTGCAAATGTGCATGCTGGTGCTCTCAGAGGCAGAAAGGAGATTGTGGATTCTCTGCAGCTGGAGTTACAGGTGGTTGTGAGCTGTCCTATGTAGGTACTAGTAACTGAATTCAGGTCCTATGCAAGAACAGCAAGTACTCATAACTGCTGAGTCATCTCCCTAGCCCTTAATTAAAAAGAAAAAATCTTGTATCTAGTAAGCGTGAAATAAGTGTGGTTTCTTATGAGTGAATAGATAAATGAATGCTCATTGCAGAACACAGCAAATTCAGCAGAGTGGTCTGTCTAGACCAAGATCATTCTGTGAAAATGAAAAGTATCCATCTTAACCTAGAGCAGTGGCTCTCAGTCTGGGGGTTTCAACCCCTTTGGGGGCCGGATTACCCTTTCACAGGGGTCACATATTCTGTATATCAGATATTTAGATTACAGTTCATAACACTAGCAGAATTACAGTTACAAAGTAGCACTGAAATATTTATTTTGGGGATGGGGGTGTTGAGACAGGGTTTCTCTGTGTAACAACCCTGGCTGTCCTAGAACTCACTTTGTAAACCAGACTGGCCTGGAACTCACAGAGATCTTCCTGCCTCTGCCTCCCAAGTGCTGGGACTAAAGGTATGAACCAAAATAATTTTATGATTGTAAAAAATATCGCACCATGAGGAACTGTATTAAAGGGTCGCAGTATTAGGAAGGCTGAGAACCACTGACGTAGTTGGAAAGGTACTCTTCATTTATACCAAGGAGCCATCTGAAAGCAATATTTTCCATCTGCCTGTTGGCTTTATCTTCGGAGGACAGGTTAGGGTAACTGGTCAAGTATAATCACCCTTGTTCTAAAGGGTGACTGAACTGCTGGAAAGCCATTAAGCACAGGGCCTTGCTGTGATGGGTAATTTGGTTTTTTGGTTGTAGTTGAATTTTGAGCCAAGGTCTCTGTGTAGTACAGGTTGGTCTCAAACTCACGATCCTTCTCTTCTGCCGTTTGAGTATTGAGATTACAGATTAATTCCAGTAGACCTGGTGTGACAGGTGACTAAATTACCAGTCTCTGACACTCATGGGCCTGCATGCACTTGCCTGACGGCTCTTGTGTGCGTTGCTCTTGGCTAATCGGTGGTGCCCTTGTCTCTGCAGGTACTTCTCCCAGCCCTCTCCCCAACCATGACCATGGGCACAGTCCAGAGATGGGAAAAGAAAGTGGGTGAGAAGCTCAGTGAAGGAGACTTACTGGCAGAGATAGAGACTGACAAGGCCACTATAGGTGAGCGTTCTTCAGTTCTTGGTTGTTGAGTGAGGAGGAGGAGGATGGCCATTCTTTCCTGAACTGAGTAAGTGGTGATACAAATTTTATATTTCCTGGGGTTTACTGCCTGGGGTGAGATATTTTATAGCAAAGTCATGCAGTCACATATGTCAGTTCTCAGCTGTATGCATCGATTGAGGATATGTCAAGATCTACTTTTGGGCCAGGGTTTGCTCTCTTTGCCATAGTCCTATGATATGATATGTATCAGGACTGCCATTGTCTAGATGTGGGAAAGAAGTGGGAAGGGGAGTCTCCCCCCTCCTCTGATGCAGGAGAATACCGAAGGATTCCAGATGACTTTGAAGAAAAACAGAACCTATTAGTCTGTTAGTCTTCACATGTATCACATTTTCATGTGCCTCTTCTTTGACTTACTTTATTCTCAGAAACAATCCACTCAGCAGCTGTGTTTTTGTGCTTGAATTTATTGATAATCCTAGGTATTTCTAATTTCTTGCCACTCACCCATAGTTTCTAGAAGTAAGAAGCTTGTTCCAACATAGAGGCATATAGCAGGACGTAGGAGTCATCAGGAAGTAGTGGTCACAGACACCTTTACACCTGCCATTCTTAAGGTAGCCTCAGGCAAGTGTGCACCAAGAGTGGGCTCCTCCATTCCCACCAGGGCAGTTCCATCTCCTCACATACTGCTTCCCCATAGCTGAGACTGGCCTTTAATCTGCAGTCTTCCAGCCTCAGCCACCAAGTTCAGCTGCTCCACTACAGGCTCCACTCTGCCTGGTTCCCTAGCTTTTATCAGAAGAAATGAATCACCTAAAGGCCAGCAAAATGGTTTGGTGTAGGTAAAGGTGCTTGCCAAAGGTTTGTGCTGCCTCTGCCCAGCTTTTTTGAGTGGAATCAGGGGAAGGCTTCATTAGAGATGTGTTCACCAAAAAGAGGCGTAACTGCAGAAAGCAAGACCCAGAAGGTAGAGCTTGTCCTTGTCGGTGCTTAATTTTACTTTTTCAAAATTTTAGTTTAATTAAATTAATTAATTTCTGGGCTGGAGAGATGGCTCAGCTGTTAAGAACACTGGCTGTTCTTCCGGAGGACCCAAGTTCGATTCCCAGCATCCACATGGCAGCTCACAGCTGTCTGTAATTCCAAGATCTGACACCCTTACACAGTTATACATGCAGGCAAAACACCAATTCACATAAAATAAAAATAATATATTTTAAAAAAGCTGAAGTTAAAAAAAGAATTAATTAATTTCTAAGATAGGATCTCACTCACCCTGGATGGCCTGGAACTCAGAGATCCCAGTGCTGGGATTAAAGGCATGCACCATCCTCATTCCCTGCTGCCTCTTTTTTTGTTTGTTTGTTTTTACAGGGACCAGTTTGCTATGTAATCTAGTCTGGTCTTGAACTTTTAAACTTGCTATGCTACTCAGGTTATCTTTGAACTTAATATCCTCTGCTTCAGCCTCCTGATGGTGGAGTTACAAGAAATAACTACCACGCCGAGCTTAAGATTTTACTTCTATAAGTCTAAATGTTTGAGAAAAACAGTAGCTGAAACTACTTAACGAAAAAACATTAGTATCAAGAGACCCTGGTATTATTGTATTTCATCACATTGAGATATTTAGCATAATGTCAAATGCAGCCTTTGAGAAGCTCTGAGAATACTTCAGTGCTGAAATCCCACGCTACTGTCCTGCCTGGTAATTCTGGTAATCTGACTTCCCTGTAACTGACTTTCAGCAGTACATCTGATACCTTCTTAGAATCTTGTGAGTTATTTCCACATAAGCACTACCCTTGAGGTGTTCTCAGTAACTCAGAAGGAACTACAGTTTTCCCAGTGTCCTCAAGTGATTGGCTCCAGAAAAGTCATCTGGATGTCATTCAGCACAGGTGCAGATTTTCCCCCAAATTGTTTAACCTCATGATTTGGAGAGCCAACTGCATTTTGTATTACTTTGTTCTGGAGACTATTTCTAAGTACTTAAAAAACATTGATTTAAATCTATAATATTACATGAGGGTAGTATAGTCAGCCATTTCTTAATATATGTGTTGGCAGACTGATTCAAGAAAGCCTATAGACTCTAGTTCTCTCTATAAGTGGATATAGTATTTGAGGATGAAGTGGGGTCAATGGGATTGAACCCAAGGCTTTGAGCAAGTTAGCACCTCTCTCACTGAGCTATGCTTCTACCCCACCACACTTTTAATTATTTCCAGTTACTTGTAATGCCTAATATAACAGTGCTGCATGAATAGTTGCTGTACTATATTGCTTAGGGAATAGTTGCAAGAATAAAAATCATATGTGCTAAGTTCAGATCTCCATAGGCTAACTACATAGTACAGTGTAACATTTGACCTACAGTTGAATGAATTTACAGAAGCAGACCCTGGGGGCCAAAGGTTGACTATACTATTCCTGTTCCCATGTTAAAGACTCCAAATAAATGTACACAGAGGTCAAGTAATTTGTAAAAACAAAATAAACCTAATGCCAGTAGTTTGAATGTGAAAAATCCTTAACCTGAAACACTGATGAAGTTGTAATAATGGTGGAGTCTTGAGTCCCATAATGTTTTTCTTTCTACTTAAGGCTTTGAAGTACAAGAAGAAGGTTATCTGGCAAAAATCCTGGTCCCTGAAGGTACGAGGGATGTCCCCCTGGGAGCCCCACTTTGTATTATAGTAGAAAAACAGGAAGATATAGCAGCCTTTGCAGACTACATGCCAACGGAAGTGACCACCTTAAAGCCACAGGCACCACCACCTGTCCCACCGCCGGTAGGTATGCTTCTGAATTGGGAACTTATCCCTTCAGCCAGATGTTAGCCTAGGTTCCTGTGTGTCCAGATCCTATACGTAGGAAAGTAACCAGCAACACCTGTTAACCTGTGGTGTCAGCATGTGCCATCCACCAGTCAGGAGTTTTCTGTGGTTGTGAAGGTCATGCCCATGGTAGGTGATGCTTTCACTCCACATTTTCTGTTACTTTATTAAATTCCTGTTTTCATTTTCTGTTCTGGTATTTGTATATTGTAGTTGATGAACCTGCATTTTGGACTTAGGACCCTGAATCATCTAACATGATGTGTAGTGGCATCATACACTTGTACTCTTCAGTATATATCTCTATAGGTTTAGAAAAGGTGTACACTTAGTCAGAGGAAGCTTGACTTTTCATTGTCTTTCATTGATGGGATGTTGTTAGGTAACAGTGTAGTCCATCCCTTAAGACACTCTAAACATGGGACTTGGTGGTGTCATTTTATACCCTGAAATGAGGTTAAATAAAGGCAAAAATCAGGTTAGTTATACTCACTGAAAATGAAGAAGTAGCAGAAGCTAGGTGTGTGGTGGTTCAAGCCCTTGGAGAGGCTGAGGCAGGAGGATCACTGTGAAAAACGACAGGTGATAAGGATGTGATACACAGGTCTGATGCATTTCTCTAATTATTCTTTATCAATAAAAAAAGAGAGTCAGATATCAGGGTAAGAACCTGAAAGATCAGAGAAGCAGCAGAGCAGCCACCAGTCAACTATCTCTTCAGTTCCTGCGTCTCAAAGCCTGAGAGCCTCTCAGACCTGCTTATTGCTTCCTGTCTCCTATCTGTCCTCAGTCCCCCAAAACCTCTATGGTTAATGCTTTTGGTCAGCTAGTGGCTAGCTTCACTCTCTGAATCAAAGCATCACACAACACAGGTCAGAATTAATTCTACATCTCTCTTGATATCATGACTTGTGTCTGTCTCTGACAGAGAGTATTCTTGTCGTTCATATTGTATGTTAGTCAAATCAGAAAAGTGCATTATGATCTTTGGGGAAGAAAGTAAATATCACTTAATTATAAAGACTTTTACTGTATAAATATGAACCTGTGTTCTTTCAGATAAGTGGATACTTTCTAAATTTTTTCCAAGGTGGCAGCTGTTCCTCCCACTCCCCAGCCTCTACCAACTACACCCTCAACCCTTCCTGCTGGACCAAAGGGAAGGATATTTGTTAGCCCTCTTGCAAAGAAGTTGGCAGCAGAGAAAGGGATTGACCTCACCCAAGTTAAAGGTAACTTTCTTTCTAAAGAAAGGGGTTATAAAGTTAAAGTTTAGCTAAGTGGTGTCCATAAATTTAGTTAAATGCCATTCATAAGACCAGGACATACAACTGGGTGGGAAGAAGGTGTCTTTGTTTCTTCATGGACCAGGGAAAGCATCAGGGTTCTTTTTGTCTGCCTAGTACTGCCCATGTAATTTGTATGCCTTTTAAAATGCCCCTCTATTCATAGGAAGTCTTCAATAGTAGTGGAGAGGAAAGGAAGCATCACTCCATTTGTCCTCAGAACTCTGAGGTGCTCCCTTAACATTGTAGGGACCTCAGATCAGGAAAACATATAGATGCAGAAAAGAATTTCAGGACTTAGTTAGGAGGCAGCTGAGTTGAGGTTTTATTAGGAGAAAAGGCTGACAAGCTGGGTGTAGTGGCACACGCCTTTAATCCTGGCACTCCAGAGGTAGATGCAGGTGGATCTCTCAGTTGGATGCTAACTTGGTGAGTGAGTTCCAGGATAGCCAGGGCTGCACAGAGAAACCTTTATTAAAAAGCAAACAACAACAAACAAACAAACAAATTGTTAAATAAATTAAAATAAGATGCTCATGAAAGAATGGTGTAGTTTATTAAAAGATATTTTAATGAAGATTGCAGGGTGTTTAAGAGAAATATGCTCAGAAAAATAATAACCCCTGTAGGTAAGGGCTTTTTGAGCTCGTCTTAGAAGGTCAGACATGAGCAAGTGATTATGTGTGTGTGTGGCCTTACAAGGGAGAGTTACAGTTAAATGGCTTTCTTCCCCCTCCCTCCTCCCCTTGGTAAGTTAAGATCACGTGGAGGGGGCTCTCAAAGTGCAGTGGATGGAATTATAATTTGATAAGGAAAACCAGGAGCAGCGTTTCTGCTAAGCCTTCAGCAGTTGTTCGTTACTGGAATTCTTGCTTCTCTGCTAGTGAGAGGCTTCAGTCTACTTCCGGGTGAGGGGTTCCTTTCCCTTCTCATACCCTATAGTCCTCCCTGCCTTGCTTAATTGTTGGCAAAAGTGTATGTGTTTGTTGAGCAATATTGAGTTATAGGACTTAGCTACTAACGGATCTCAGCACTGGGTAGGTTGCCTATAGTGATACGCAGAGCAGGGCTGGTGAAATGACTTGTCAGGTAAGAGTGCTGTTGATGACCTGAGCACTATACTATCCCTGGGACCTACGTGGTAGAAACAGACCTGACTCATGTCACTTGTCCTCTGACCTCTTGTGACACCACATGAATTGATCTCAGGTCATCAGGCTTGTCAGCAACAACCTTACACATTGACCCTTCTCTACAGCCCAGTTCTTTTATTTTTTTAAATTTGATACTGAGGCTTGAGCCTAAGATTTCATTCATACTATGCAGGCACTGTAACTCATGTATATGCTTAGCCGCCTCTTTGCTTTTATTTTGAGATAGCATCTCAGAATTTCAGGCTGGTCTTGAACTTGCAGTGTTCTGTGTTCAGCCTCTTGAGTAGTTAGGCTCACAGGCCTGAACCACTGGGTTCTTCCCATTACCCTGTGCTGCCTTTCCCTGTTCCGCCGTCCATAATCACTGAAGAAAACTACAATTATGTCCTCAGCTCTGCAGTTGTGTGTGCTCAGTCTGGTTCTCTGCCACTACCAAGCTGCTATTTTGTTTTTTGAGGCCAAACTGACCTCAAGACAAAGAGGATACATTTTGGCATTTATACATTTGTGCTTAGTATTACAGATAAGTTTAAGGCATTTCATAGAGCAGAGGGGTTGAGCTAATAACTGCCTGAAGAACCTGGACTAGTAGGGTCATTTGTTGGAGAGTTAGCAGCACTGGTTGGTTATTTTACTAGAGGCATAAATTGAAGAATCCCAGTATTATTTTCATGCAGGCAGGGTTAAACAATCCCTTTATTATTAGCTAAAGCAGATATCGAGTGCCATCTGTATATCGAGGATCCATGCAGAGGATGGAGAACATCCGACTTTATTGGCCAACAGTAGAGAGTGAGCAAGCAGATGTCTGCTGTAGTGGAGAATGGAATCCAGAGCAAGACTGCTCGGGTTTAAATGTCAGCTCAGCCATAGCTAGCAATGACCTTTTCTGACTCTGTAACTCATATATAAAAATAATACTTATAAGTTATGAAGATTAATAAGTAAACATTGCTTGTGCAGAGAAGACATATTAGCTATCCTGGCTCTAAATTTTTACTATGAACTGAGATGACTTAAGAGCTAAAAGAGAATAAATAGACTTGGTGATAAACCTGGCCATGAGTGAGAGTGATGGGACAGGGTGGTTGAGGGTGATCTTTCCAAGGAGGTGCCATGTGATCTCATCTGGAGAACAAGGAATCATCTGTGCCAGCCATGTGGGGTATTGGAGAAGCATTTTGGCAGAGATGGATATATCAGCAATAGGTAGTTTGGAATCATACAAACCTTGATATGCTTGAGGAACATGATGGATCAGGCAGAACAAAGGGAGAGTAGAAGACAAGGGTGAGAAGAAGCAAAAGAAGTTGAGCCTGATAGCATTTGCCTCTAACCTAGCTGGTCAAAAGCTGGGTTACAGAGTGAGCTAACTAAGCACTGAGGTGGCTGGGGCTGTAGTACAGTGCTAGAGCACTTGTCTGGCATTGTGTGACTATTGGCATTAATGAGACACAGAAATATCTTCAGTTGTTGACAGGGTAAGCAAAATGTCCTCCTTGAGAATCTGGTCCGTTAGAAGCAATCCTGGTGACACAGGGCAGAATGGTTTGGCAGGAAACAATTCCTGAGAATGTAAAAAGAAATGGGATTGGCTTTGAGGAGAATTTAGGACATTCTGTCTACTTAAGATTATGGATGGCTGGTTTGATGGTAGAAAATAAGAATCCCTCCCTGCTGTCTGATTTGTAAATTAAGGTTAGCTGATAAGCTTGGGGAGTGAGTCCGGAGAGGGCTGAGGCCTGAGAGATTATAAGGCATCTTCTAAGGATTGGGAACATGGTACAAGAGACAGTTGGGTTCTGGAAAGCTTCTGAACATCTGTTTCAGGTTTTCAGTTCTGAACTGAGTCAGCCAAGCAGCATTTGAGTCATCCCCGTGTGTTCTGTAGTTTTGCAAGAGAATGATTCTAACAGCCAGAAGAATGTGATTTGAAGAAGGGAGGGAGAGACAGAGGAACAAAGGAAGGAGGAAAACGGGGACTGATGGCAAAAGGAAGAAGGTCTGGGATAGTGGAAGGGTCCATGGAGTCAGATCTCCTTTGTTTTACTTTTTCTTTTTCTTTTCTTTTTTTCCTTGCTTTTGTACTGAGAATTAAACCAAGCTTTTGTGTCTGCTAGGCAAGTTCTGCATTGCTGAGCCCCATCCCCACCCTGGAGTGGAATGGGGATGGGACTGATGAGATGAGACTGCAGTGGAGGGTGAGAATGGTCAAGGCCCAGTGAGTTTAAGGTCCATGATTGTGTGGCACAAGGTGTCTGCAGTTTGCCACATTACTGCCAACTGAGTCTTCAGCAGTTCTGACATTAACTACCCAGAGTTAGCTGAGGTGATGGTGTTAGCTAAGACCACTCTTACTTCAGATTCCTTTTAAGTCCCCAGAGCCATCTGCTTGTGTAGCTCATTAGCAATGAATTAAAGATTGCCAATTCTTGGGTTTGATAATTAGCTAAAATCACTGTTAGACCTTATACTATTTTTTTAAATATTTATTTTTATTTTATGTAAATTGATGTTTTGCCTACATGTATAGCTGTAAGGGTGTCGATCCTGAAATTACAGACAGTTGTTAGCTGCCATGTGGATGCTGGAAATTGAACTCAGGTCCTCCGGAATTAACAGTCAGTGTTCTTAACCGCTGAGCCATTCTATTAGTCTGTTGTATGAGTATAGCTCAGACACGGCCAATGAAAGAGATGAGGACAAAGTATAGGGGGGAGGGATGCGCAGAGCACCCATGTATTCTCTGGCCTTGCCATCCTTCCAGCACATTGCTGTCCTCACCAACTAGGAAGTTCACTGGCTCTTACCACTCTAAGCATTGTTATCACTGAGGCATCATCATGATACTTTGTTGACTAAGTCACTGGCCAGTGTTTATTGAACTCAACTTCCAGTCCCTTTCCCCTTAGTGGAATTGGTGCCTGAAGGAGGAGGGAAATAAGGTTGAAAGTTATCACCCTCTAATCTTGTGTTTGGTCTTTGGGCTCTCTAGGCTGACCCTTATCCAGAAACCTCAGTCACTTCATTAGCATAAACTGGTGTGATATAAAGAAGCTCAACTGAAAAAAAAACAACAAATACTTATGTTTTGGGATATTCCACAGTTTTTGGAAGGTCCACACCCCCGAGCTTAGAAAAAAGAGCTTGCATATCTATGCTTCTCATACCTCAGTGCTAGCAAAGAGAAGATTCTTTTTGTTATGAATTTTCAGGGATTTAAGCTTATTTGTTCATTATTGGGGCTGAAGGACACATGTGAGGGCTAAGGCATTTGTGTAGGGTTTAGTATGTCTTTGTGGGGGATGGTTCTCTCCTATCTTTATAGTGGTCCTGAGGGTTCTGGTTTATTAGATGTATATATCAAGTAACTTTATACACCAGCCATCTCACCAAGCCCCCAAAGATGTTTAAGAACTGGAAATAACATGGTCTGGGATTTGACCTTAGAAGCTAGGAGCTTGTTTGTGGGAAGGAAACGTAGGGGTATTGATTGGATTGTTGTTCCCAAGAGAACAAGGATCATGATGAAATCTACTTTAACGAATGGGATTAATTATGGTTAGTAGCTGAGAGACAGTAAGTTGTATGTCTAGATGTCTGGAAATTCAGAGTGAGTTCAAGAATTGAGTCTGGGGTGGGTGGGGGTTGACACAGAGCTTCATGTAGCCTAGGCTAGCCTCAAAATTGATATATGGCCAAGGATGAACTTATATTCCTGATCCCCTGATTCCACCTTTTGAGTGCTAAAATTTCAAGTGCCCATCTCTATGCCGGGCTGGGAATTTAGATTTTTGAGAGGACAGAGGGCTAGGCTCAAGCCCCTACCCTAAGTCACTCAGTGGAGGAGAAAGCAAGAAAGATACTAACAAACAAAACCAGAAGCCCAATAGTGGGGCAGGTGCTTAGCAAAACATCAACTACTGAGGAAGAAACTATTGAGGCTTAAGCTCTGGTGTTTGGAGTCCAGGTGGTCTGACAACCATCCCTGTAATATATACTTTGGTGCAAACCACCTTTTGCCTCATGGTCTGTTTTGTTTTCACAATATTGCTGTGAACGGGAGCTGTAGTCTCCATACTGCAATTGAGACGGGTAACTGTAGTGACAGAACTCGGCATTTTTACTGTGAGTCTAGTATTTTTCCCCTTATCCATATTGGTTATGATCATCCATTTTCTTGGGGAGCTAGGCAAAGCAATTAAAAGCACTGGCTAACTCAGCAAACTGATGGGTGGCTGATTTCCTCCTAATGATTGAGGGTCATGGCATCAAGCTCAGCACTGGCTGCAGGGGGAGGTTCTGGTTTCTGTGCTTCAGAGGGGAGGAATCTAATAGAGGTACTGCCACCTCTGTTCTAGAGTTCCCGGTGAGGATAAACAGTTCTAGCCAGCTCTGTTTTCATAACGAAGGAAAGGAATTGGGAAGAACTGCACACAACGGGAATCCTTTAAAAGGCTGCCATGGGGGAAGATGAATCAATATGACCAATTTTTTTCTAGAAGTGGGCCAGTGTAAAAGGTATTATAATAACTAAATTCTGAATCTGCTTCAAGGTCAGGATGATGTGACCTAAGCCTAAACCTGAAATGTTACAGATGGGAGGAGGGAGGGGAGATTGAATCAGTTAAGCCCGAGAGAAACAGACATCTTCAAAGGCATTGTAGTGTTTGCTCCATGGTTTGTTCATGGGCTGGTTTAGTTTTGCCTGGTGTGAAAAACCTGTAAATTGTGGGAAATAAATGATTCTAAAGATGAAATCATTGCAGTTATACCATTATCTGTTAAATTCTGAAGGAAAAAGGTTTATTTGTTCAGAAAATTGTCAATTTCTTACAAAGAAATACTTTATGGTCATAAAGATTCTGTTTGAAGGTTCAAAGAGTTGGGGTTTCTGTTTTTTGTTGTTGTTGTTGTTCTTGATGTTTTTGTTTGTTTGTTTGTTTTTTAGATAACCACAGCCAATAGCTAATTTTCCTTTTAAATTTATAAGCTAGGATCTGTATTATCTCTGCCAGTATTTCCCAACTTAAAAGTAAGGAAATAAGCAAAGTAAGAAAATGGAAGAAAATAAAGAGTTCAGTTTAACTAGATGAAACTCTAAAAGAAAAATGGTTATTATTTGCAGTAATTAGAAAGAGCTAGTGTTGACCCCGGGCTTTCTGTGAGTTAAGTAGTTAACAGAGCCACAGTTGTAAGGGAGAGAGAATATCTTTGGGTCACACTGTTGACTATGGAGAGCCAGTGCTGTGCCCTCACATCTGTGATACTTATGTTTCTTCAGGGACGGGACCAGAAGGCAGAATCACCAAGAAGGACATTGATTCTTTCGTGCCCTCAAAGGCTGCTCCTGTAAGTTCTTTTTGGCTTTTTTTTTCTTTTTTAAATATTTATTTTTATTTTATGTGAATTGGTGTTTTGCCTGTAACTGTGTAAGGGTGTCAGATCTTGGAATTACAGACAGTTGTGAGCTGCCATGTGGATGCTGGGAATGGAACTCAGGTCCTCCGGAAGAGCAGTCAGTGCTCTTAACCACCTAGCCATCTCTTCAGCCCCTTTTTTGGCTTTTTAAAATCATTATTATTGCAGCTGGAGAGATGTCTCAGAAGTTGAGAGCACTGACTGTTCTTCCAGAGGTCCTGAGTTCGATTCCCAGCAACTATATGGTGGCTCACAACCATCTATGATGACATCTGGTACCCTCTCTTCTATACACTGTATACATAATAAATAAATCTTAAAAAAAAATTGTTATTATTGTGGGGACTGAATCCAGGCCTCTACACACGCTTGGCAAGCACTCAACTGAGCTACATTCTTGGCCCACAGTCCTTATTTTTCTATATATTTAAAAAAATTTTTAACTTAAAAATGCTTTATTTTCTCTCCAACCCTGCTCCCACCTTTTCTGGTGTTGTTGAGAAATCAGGCTAACCTTGAACTTGAACTTTTATACTACCTCAGCATCTGGAATGCTGCTGGGATTTTAGATATGCACCACCGTGTCTTGACTGCCTTTGCAATGTCAATAAAAACTAATCATTGAATATACTCTTTTTCAAAGAATGATGACTCTTAAATCATAATTTAGAATTCTAAGTTAAAAAGAAATTAAGAACAGTGTCCTTAATTAAGCAGGCTAATTTGAGTCCCTTTTGCTACCCAGGGATGGAAAGAGCTCTTCTTCAGATCTTTGCTGTTTCACTTTGGCATGTAGTCCTTCAGCTACACTAAGATCCACACGGTCACTAAGTGCTTTCTTTCTCTTTTCCCTCTTAGGCTCCAGCAGCTGCTGCAGCTCCCCCGGGTCCAAGGGTGGCACCAGCTCCTTCAGGTGTCTTCACGGATATTCCCATTAGCAACATTCGCCGAGTAAGAGCGCCACCAGTCTGGGACCAGAGCTGTTGGGCATTTTCCCTCTGGTGGCTTAGTTGTGCCACTAACACTGAAAATACTGTATATTCAGTGTAAAGAGTTTGATTTGGTCAGTGGCGTAACTGGAGTAAAGAAGTCTCTGTTTTGGCTAATGTTTTAAAAGGCGTGGTTCTTTGTCTTGCTCTGATGTGAGGGGAGCTACCAGGGAGCTGAGTGAAGAGGTAAACAACTGGCTTAGGTCTGGGCTCGGCTAAGAAGTCATGGTGAAATCTCTCTGCTTTCAGGTGATTGCACAGAGGCTAATGCAGTCGAAGCAGACGATACCCCATTATTACCTTTCTATTGATGTAAATATGGGAGAGGTGCTGTTGGTGCGGAAGGAGCTTAATAAGGTAAAACCCAGAAATTCCGTCTTTCCCACCAAAGCTTTACAATGCTGCCTGTGCTTCTGTTAATGATAGAAAATTTCTGTTACTTAAAAGTGTTAAGTAGAGACTAGCTTGAGTGATTTTCATTTAACTTATTTTTA
The DNA here is from genome assembly GCA_004025045.1 of Sigmodon hispidus. Taxonomy (NCBI): domain Eukaryota; kingdom Metazoa; phylum Chordata; class Mammalia; order Rodentia; family Cricetidae; genus Sigmodon; species Sigmodon hispidus. The sequence goes on from PVIH01000901.1 coordinate 241,488, forward strand.
TTTGTTGCAATTTTCTGGACAGTGTTTTACTATGTAGCTCCTACCTGCAGCTCCATATAAGAAGGCTGCCCTGACTTTGACTTTGGGATTACAGGAGTGTACCACTTCTCCTGGTTTATCTGTTAATTCTTGATTGAAATGTAGCATTTAGAACTCACTTGGCTGTGGATAGATATTTGTTTAGCAAGTGTGCTATGCTTTTATGCTTGTGGCTGCTTTGGTAGCTAAGAAGTGACATTCATGTGTTTATAGTCAGATACTGCATGCCCCCTTAGCTCAGCATAAGGTACTCTTGGGAATGGGGAGCATGAAACAGTCTCTCTTTATTGGAAGTTTATAATGGAGTTGGGGCAGTACTAAGTGTGACAAGGAATGGCTTTATAAAGGTGACAGTATTCATTTGTAGGCCAGTCTCTTTATGAAGCTGCTTCTCAATTATATGATGAATTACACTGTGTATGTTCAGTACTGGAGTTCAGCAGAGAGTTTAGGGAGACCAGTGACGGGCAGAGAATTCACAGTGCTGTAAGACAAACATGGCTGAACTATCGAAAATCCGAAATGTTTGGATTGGCAGAGGGCTAAAGAAAATTTATGCTGATGGTTGAGAATCATAAGGATTAAGGGCTTTAAGAGTAGAAATAAGGCTGGGAAATGGAGATACATGAAATGCTTGTTAGGACGCTTCCCATCACTGACATAAAACATCAGGCACCTTGATTGCCTGTAATCCCAGCACAGGGAGGGTCCCTGGCTCAGTAGCCAGTCTCTAGCTACCTCAGGGAGGGAGCTCCAGGTTCAATGAGAGACTTTGTCTCAAAAAATAAGAGAAGGTGGCTGGAGAGATGGCTTGGTAGTTAAGAGTGCTTGTTGTTTTTATGGAGAATCCAGGTTCAGTTCCCAACACCCACATGGTGGCTTATGTCAAATGTAACTCCAGTTCCAAGGTATAGATGCCTCGTTTCTGTAGGCAACAGGCTCATACATGGTGTAAATAATGTACATGCAGGCAGAAAACCTTACATAAAATAAGTCTTTATAAATAAATAAATGAGTAAATTAATAAATATAAAGAGAGCAAATGAGGAAGACAATCATATAAAATAAATTCTTTTAAAACGAAAGAGTCCCATCAACTCTTGAGAGTAGTTAGTGTGCAGGACAACCAGTGTGTGTGTCTTTAGTGTGGTTGTCTTGCTGTTTCTCAGTATTATGCTCTTGTACTTATGTTCTCTCAATATATAGCCAGCTGTGTCCAGGTGGCTTCTTCCTTCATCTCTTTAAGGGCTTGGAAAGTATTGCCTTAGCTTGTATTCCTTCTTCAACCTTCCCTCCATTTGTTCACACAACACTTTCTAAGATACTGTATATTCCACTGTTACTTATCCCTTTTAGAAAGTGTGTCCCTGAGAGCAGAATTTTTGTTTATTCATGGCTTCATACCCAGTACTTTAACATTGTGTAGCTAGCACAGAGTAAACACATACAAGTCATATAACTGCATGAACGACCAGCAGCAGTTTGTAAGCGACTCCAGGGATTAAAGATGGTAGCATACAGTTCCTGTCAGAATACTGAAACGGGCTGAGGAGATGGCTCAGGTTTAAGAATTTGTCAGGGGCTGGAGAGATGGCTCAGCGGTTAAGAGCACCTTCTGCTCTTCCAGGGGACCTGGGTTCAATTCCCAGCACCCACATGGCAGCTAACAACTGTCTGTAGTTCCAGTTCCAGGCAAAACACCAAGGCAAAATAATAAATAAATAAAGTTTAAAAAAAAAAAAAAGAATTTGTCCTAGCAAAGGACCCATGTTCAGTTCCTAACATCCACACATTAACGGGGAATTGAACTCAAGACCTCTGGAAGAACAGTCAGTGCTCTTAACCTCTGAGCCATCTCTCCAGCCCTACTTCCTCATTCTAAACCAAACATTTGTTAGTATGGTTGTCATTTACTTAATCCTTTATTTATTTTGGTTTTTCGAGACAGGGTTTCTCTATGTAGCCTTGGCTATCTTGGGACTCACTTTGTAGACCAGGCTGACCTCCAACTCACAGAGATCTGCCTCCCTAGCACCATTACCACACAGCTTACTTAATCTTTTAAAAGGAACAACTCAACTTGAGTTCAACTGAGTGAAAAATGTAGCCTTCCAGGGCTGGAGAGTTGGCTCATTGGTTAAGAACACTGACTGTTCTTCCGGAGGACCTGAGTTCGATTCCTAGCATCCACATGGCAGCTAACAACTGTCTATAATTCCAAGATCTTGACACTCTTACCCACAGTTATACATGTAGGCAGAATACTAATTCACATAAAATAAAAATAAAGTTTTTTTTAAAAAAAAAGAAAAAAGAAAAATGTAACATTCCATAACTTACATTATTTGGCTGCTTTGGTGCCAATTAGGAAACACATAGCTCCTAAGGCCTCCATTAAACAGATAAAAGAACCAGCTTTTTCGGGAGAGAGTTTAAAAAAGTAGTTAGGGGCTGGAGAGGTAGCTCAGAGGTTAAGAGCACTGACTGTTCTTCCAGAGGTCCTGAGTTCATTTCCCAGCACCCACATGGTGGCTCACAACCATTTATGAGGACATCTGTTACTCTCTTCTGTATACTGTATACATAATAAATATATCTTTAAAAAAAAACAAAACAAAACTAGTTGGTTGTTGTTTTAACAGATGCTTGAAGGAAAAGGAAAAATCTCGGTCAATGACTTCATTATAAAAGCTTCAGCTTTGGCTTGTCTGAAAGTTCCCGAAGCAAACTCTTCTTGGATGGACACAGTTATAAGACAGTAAGTTGACTGGAAAAGGTACACATTGATTTGCAGTTTGCTTATGTCTGTCAATTCCAGCTGGCGGTGGGAGTGGAGTGGGTGTAAAACCTGTGGATAAACAGTTTTGAATCAGCATAAAATACTTGATTGTTTTTGACCTGTCAGTCAGTAAAGGCTGTGATTACGTATATGTTTATTCAGTAAAAGGAAAGAGGTATAAAATGTGTTCTAGTTGTACTGATGATGGCTGTCAGAAAGCAGGGTGGAGCCAGTTACATCACCAGTGAATCCTGTCAGCTCTAGATTATACTAATAAGCTCTTGTTGATGTACAGTCTCATGACTGGCTTGGTACATTTCACTAGGTCTTTCCAACCACTTTATCAGTTAACTATTTTCACTTCCATTTTTTTAGATGAAGAAGCAGAGACTCAGTGAGTTCTGTAGTTTGTCCCAAGTTAGTAAGTTGATCAGTGCTACAATTCCAGCTCAAGCCCAGGCCTTTTCTAGTATGTAGGTAGGCATTTTTATATTATTATTTTTTAAATTTATTTTTAATTATGTATTTGAATGTGTCTCTGTGTGTGAGTATGTGCAAATGAGTGCAGAAGCTCAAGGAGACCCAAGACACCAAATCCTTTAGAAGTGGAGTTATAGATAGTTGTTAGCTGCCTAGCATAGGTGCTAAGAACCACATTTGGGTCCTCTGCAAGAGCAGTGTATTGCTTTTAACTGAGCCATCTGTGGGTGTGTGGGTGTTTGTGTATGGGAGTGACTGCTGGTACAGACAGGGTATCAGACTTGGAATTTGTGCAGGCTTCTACACTGTCTGAAGTAAATATCCAGGATCCATATTTTCTTAAACTTGGTACATTTTTTTCTCCCTCCAGGGCTGAGGATGGAACAACTGAGGGAAACCCTCACCTTTTTCTTTTATATAAAGATTTTATTTATTTTTATGATTATTAGTGCTTTGCCGGCATGAATGTCTTTGTGAGGGTGCCAGATTCCCTGGAACTGGAATTACACACATTTGTCAGCTGCCATGAGGGTGCTGAGAATTGAACATGGGTTCTCTGGGAGAGCAATCCATGCTGTCTACCCTGAGCCATCTCCCCAGCCCCTGCTGCTGTTAATCCTTGATGCTGATGAGTTCAATTCTATTTTCTCTTTGAACAGGAATCACGTGGTTGATGTCAGCGTTGCTGTTAGTACCCCTGCAGGGCTTATCACTCCTATTGTGTTTAATGCACACATAAAAGGACTGGAAACCATTGCCAGTGATGTTGTTTCTTTAGCGTCCAAAGCAAGAGAGGGTAAACTACAGCCTCACGAATTCCAGGTAGGATGCTATCCAGATGCTATCCTGACCTGTAAGGAGTGTGTTGCTGTGAAGGTCGGCCTGATGCTTTTGTTGCATGTTCTCTTGGTCTTGAATATAAAGCAATTCAGTTACATGGGAAAAGTTGAAAGGCATATTTTTTATAATTCCACAAGAAAGCCAACACAACTGACTTAGTTTTTTTTTTTTTTTTATCATAATATATATCCTATTCAAGATGTTCTTTAAAAAAAGATTATCTCATGGCTTTTTCAGAAAATATTTGTAATTTTTTCTAAGTTATGTTGACAATGTAATCTATTTTTTTATACCTTTTCCTTTAGGGAGGAACATTTACAATCTCCAATTTAGGAATGTTTGGAATTAAGAATTTCTCTGCGATTATTAACCCACCTCAGGCCTGTATTTTGGCAATTGGTGCTTCAGAGGATAAACTGGTCCCAGCAGATAATGAAAAAGGGTTAGTACGCAAGTGGAGAAGGTGTTGGGAACTGGATTGTATTTTATTATTACTGGTTTTTATGTAGATGCGGCTTTAGGTAGAGTCAGCCAGTACAGCGTGAAATTCGAAGGGAAGTCGCTTTGATTTAACTAACTTTACTCATATTTTCAGTGTCGTCTTACTCGAGAATTCTATGGCAGGTTGGCACTTTTTTTTTTCAAGAGTCAGATAGTAAATATTTTAGCTATGTGAGCCATATGGTCTGTTACTGATTTCTTGCTATCATACTGTGAGAGCAGGCAAAAATAATATACTAACACTTCCAGAAAAGTAGATCTATGTAAAAATAGACAGAAAGCAGAGTTGGGCCTGCATTGTATAGTTTGGCAGCCCATGTTCCCAAAGATGTATTTAATTTTCTTTCAAGCTGTCTTTTCAGGTTGAGCTAAAGATAAAGAGTGGGTGAAACCAGTGTTCATGTGAAGATCTATAATTATAGGTGTTCTAGGTGCTGGGTCAAGAGGGTTAGACATTCAAAGCCTGCCTCAACTATGTGGCAAGTTTAAGACCAGCATGGTTAACCATCTCAGAACTTTAAAAACCAGTTTTTGTTTTTGTTTTTTATGACAGGGTGGTGGCTCATGCCCTAAATCCCAGCATTCTGGAGTTAGAGGCAGGCCTGGTCTACGGATTGAGTTCCAGGACAGATCAAATTCCAGGACAGCCAGGGCTCTATTACACAGAGAAACCCTGACTTGAAAAACCAAGAAAAGAAAACAAGCAGTTTTTTTGTTTTGTTTTGTTTTGTTTTTGTTTTTTAGAGAGGCCTGGAGTTGCAGATCAGTAGTAAAGCACTTGGAATGAATGGATAAGTGGTGAATGGGAACTAATGACCTGCGTAGGATCATAGGGAGGAATCAGCATATGGGTGGCTATTGTCTCCACTTCATTGTTTCCTTCAGAATATAAACTAATATTCTTTCCTTCCAGCTTTGACGTGGCTAGTGTGATGTCTGTGACACTCAGCTGTGATCATCGAGTTGTGGATGGCGCGGTTGGAGCCCAGTGGCTTGCTGAATTCAAAAAGTACCTTGAAAAGCCTATAACTATGCTGTTATAATTTACCCAAGAACTTCTATATTCTCTCTGCTGACATTATATTTATATGTTATTAAACAGGTGGTTCTTTTAAAGTTTCACTAGTTAATTTTGTTATTGTGTTTGTTCAGATAATTTATTTGTAATAGGCATCAATGAATCTTTTTTAAATGCCAATTATACCCAAATATTGTACCCCTGTAAAATTGAACCAGTTTAAAGCTATATACGCCTAGTGAAGGGACACGTGGCCTAACTCTTAGGTGAGAAGTCCTTCCTGGGGGTACCAGAAGGGCAGGATTGTGGCTCTCTGCAGATGGGCTCATAAAAGTAACATGGATGAGACCTTGGGGTTTGGAGTTTAACTGATTGAGCTTACTTAGTGTGAGAGAGAGTCATGAAAATTATTTCTCATGGGAAGAGTTTGAACTGAAGGTTTCAATTCAACCCTAGAGTTGACTCTATAGATTTTCCTATTACATGATCTTGGTTTATCACAAGAGAACTTCACAGAAAATAAGTGAAACTTTAAGAGTCAGCATTTTCAACCAACTGTTATTTTTATATGAATCTCTAAATAAAATAGCTTTCCCCTTCTTAAGATAGAGATAGGCTTTATCTTAAGAGAGAATTTATGTATTTATTTATAAGCAATTTCAGTGTATAATTTGAGAATTCTGCAGTTCCCTCTGAATAAAAGAACATGCTTATTGAAATGAACAAATTGCAGAAGTAGAATTTTCCTTATATGAACTGGATGTTAATTGTACATGGACCTGATTATCAAATGTTACTACTCAACCGGAGAACTCTGTGGAATGAGTATGGAATGTATATGAGAGAAGTTGTACATATGTAATATATGGTTTTAGAGTTGTATATGTGCCAAAGTCCATTTATACCAGATCCTGCCTGAAAAGAAATGGGAGAGAGGATGTTAGTGGCAGTTTGCGGTGCTAACTGTGACGTCCACACTGCGGACCTGGCTGGGTAGTCTGAGGATAGGATAGTTGGACAGCATAGTAAGACTATCTCAATAAAACAAACAAAATGATGCCCAAAGCATGATAATTTCTAGTTGGATAATTTTTTTTTAAAGTATATATTCAAGAGTTTGGTTTCTCAGCCCAGCCTTGTCTTGTTTGGGAAGAACTTGAGTAAGTGACCCCCTCACCAGCCCAACTGTTCTGCGCCTTTCATTTACCACATTTTACCTTCTTTCTGAGCGAAGGGACCTGATAATACAGGGTAGTAAAAAGAACATCATCAAATATTGCCGACTTTATGCTAAAGTGATACATGTTTAGAACTATTTGTGACTTTAAAATAACCCTGACCAGTGCTTCCTGTGTGTAATAATCGGGGCCATCCTCTGACATTTGAAGTGTTTCATTGGTGTTGAATCTGTTTCTACATGTTGGTTATCACATGGTGCACAAATGACACTCCAGAGTCCACAGACATCAGCTGCTGTATCACTGTGGGCAGTCCAGTGCTGTGGTTGCTTCATCAGCACGCAGCCATCCTGGGTTGTGCTGAAGACTGTTCAGAAAGAGTATGTTCATCACACGAGTCCATTGTTAGCATGAGCCAAATCTAGTCAAATGTGAAACTGAAAAATGACTCATTATTTGCTAATGTTCTTTTGTTCCTTTGAAAGAAAAATAAAAGTTTGTCCTCTGACAAAAATATTCTGAGTTAAGGCTTAATCTCCCCTCTAGTCTAAATCTAGACTCAGCCAGATTAGCAACTGAAGGAAGTTAGAAATGTGTTTTGGATCAAGAAAGATTGTTTAAAAATTAAACATATTTTCAGTGTGTCAACTAACTTTTGATCTGTTTGTAGTTTCTTTCACATTAAGTGTCTAATATCCAGTGTCGGCTGCAGAAGTCAAACCTCCCAGTACAGGTAGGATGGGTGAGGTCATCAGGTTATAATCTAACATGTATAATTTAACACAGTGAGGCATGGTACTTACTGTCAAGATGAAAAGTGTGGTCTAGCTCTGTTATGTAGTTACTCCTAATCTGGGGTTTGTGAGTGTGTGGTGCAGGAATCTTAATCGGTCTTATAATAAAAACCCAGAGCCCAGAGTCAGATATTGGGGAAAAGCTGAGCGATCAGAGAAACAGAGGAACAAGCCACAGCCACTTCTCACCTAGCCAGTTCCTCAGGCCGAAAGGGGTAGATCCTGTCTCCATGAGTTCTCAGACTGAATGCTCTGAGTCCTCAGCTGAAAGGGAAGGGAGTGAATTCTGTCTCCTCCCATCCTATATATGTAGTATGAAGTTTCTGGTCCGGACTTTCCAGCCTAGCCACATGGAGGCTCACAACCATCTATAAAGGTATCTGATGCCCTCTTCTGGCTTAAAGTCAATAGAGCACTTATATATAAAATGAATAAATGAAGTTTGATTGGGTAGTTATTAACAGCTTAGAAATGAAGATTAAAAATGCCATATGGCTGGTGGTGGCTCACACCTTTAGATGCAGCACTCAGGAGGCAGAGGGGTGTGGATTATGTGAGTTTGAGGCCAGCCTGGTCTATAGATAGCATCGCAGGACAGCCAAGGTTACACAAAGACCCTGTTTCAAAAAACAAACAAAAAATGTATGTTGTTTTCTTTCTGTAGAAGAAAGTACTTGGCCTGAGTCATTTTTTCCCCTCAAATTAGGGATTCATATAGTTTTTCTATGGTGTACAATGTTTTCCAAATTATTCTAACTCAGACAAGTCCATTTCTGACAGAAGTCCAGCTGGCCATTTGAAAACCTGTTTTATTGACTTATAGAAGGTCTAGACATGGCTATTACTTTATTTGATCCTGTTCAGAGTCTGGGTGGGATTTTTTGTTATGGGGTACTTAAGTAGGCAGAAGACAGGAGTCCGTGCTCGGCCTCTGCATCAGCTCCTGCCCTGCAGGGTTTCTGTGCTGACTTCCTTTGATGATGTGGTACAGCTATAAACTGAAATAAACTCTTTCTCCCCAAGTTGCTTTTGGTCATGCTTTATCACACTATTAAAGACCCTAAGACACTTGCAAACAATTGGTGTTTTTCAAATGACATTTTAAATTACTTGAGATAGCCCTAAACATCTTTAAAGCCAGTCTTTCAAGGTTATAGTGTTTTAAATATTCTAGTTGATGCAGTTACATCAACCTTTATTTTATGTACCAGGTTGTATGTGTATGTCTGGGCCTGTGTGTGGCACAGTTATCAAATCCCTTGGAGCTGGACTTACAGGCATCTATCATGGGTGCTGAGAATCAAACCCAGGTCTTCTACAAGAACAGTGTGCACTCCTAACCATCTTTCTAGCCCCCAAAAGTATGAAAAAAGTAAAGTAAATGAAAATTAGACATATCACTATAATCTCAGCATTTAGGCATTGTAGACAGAAGATTGAGAAACTTAAGGTCATCCCCAAATATGTATCAAGGTTAGGCCATGTGACCTAGGGCTATTTGTGACCCTTTCCAGGACTGGAGAGATGGCTCAGCGGTTAAGAGCACTGACTGTTCTTCTGGAGGACCTGAGTTCAATTCCCAGCATCCACATGGCAGCTAACAACAACTGTCTGTAATTCCAAGATCTGACACCCTTACACAGTTATACATGAAGGGAAAACACCAATTCACATAAGATAAATAAATATTTTTAAAACGGGGAGGCAGAGGTTGGCTTCATCTATGTAGCAAGTTCCAGGCTAGCTAGGACTGACTACACAGTAAGACCCTGTCTCAACAAAAAAAAACAAAACCAATACCCCTGTCTACAATGTAGGTCCTATAGTTGACATGAACTACAGCAATGAAAACACAAAATACACTGTTTTTATGCCAGTGGCATTGTAACAAATAATACAGATTTATTTTTGACAAATTTTGCTGTAGTCTTTTCTGTATTAACTGATTCTGGAAGATTCAGGTATAATCGGTACTTCTCAGAGACCTCAATCAATAAGTCAACCTAAAAATTAAAAAAATATATTTTAAACCTATGATAGGAGACAATTGTATCCTAAAGATGATGCTCAGAGACTACTGCATTCATTCATAAAGATCTGGTTACTGCCATATGACTGCTAACAAACAATGAGATTGCTGATTTGGTTACCAGCATTCCGTAAGCAGGTAACTTACAGAGAAAGACACTAAGCACCCCAGAATGACATATTCTATGATATTCTTTTTATATATATGACCAGTGTGGATGCTGAAGCAGAAAAAACTTCCTCCAAATGGAGTTGAATATTGGGCAAACGATGGAGTAGGAAGGTAGGGAGTCAAGGGATCTAAACAAGAACATCTCAAGGGATCTAAACATCCTCCACCTCCATACAGGGCCTTTTGCAGGATTTGCTTGCTGGAGTTTCAGGATTGCTGCTCCCCAGTAACTAGACTTTTGGGGTCATTTCTGAAGTGAGGCTTTTCTCTATGTTCTTTTATCATGTGGTGGACAGCATCCCAGCATTTGGGAGGCAGAGGCAGGCAGATCTCTGAGTTCAAGTCCAGCCTTGTCTATAGAATGAGTACTAGGACAGCCAGTGTTGTTACATAGTGAAACCTTGTCTTGAAAAACCAAAGAAGTGTGTGTGTGTGGTGAGGGAGCAAATGTTTCTGCCAAGATTGTAGGATGTCCCAATTATTTGCTCCTCTTCAGTAAGGTAAGAGAATCCTATATATCTCTGCAATAAATATATCGCTTTCTGTGATTCAGTAAGTCTTACTGATGTTTTTGCCTAATGATGTAATTGGGTTGATGGGGTGCAAGTAGAAAAGACACATGCTATAAATTATGGAAGTTTTAGGTCTATTATGTGGAACGACTGTTTTTTAACTCCCTCCTGCCATGCCCAAGAATGGCATATTTCAGGTCTCAGAATATACAATTAGTGGGAGAGAGTATGCCTAGCTAATGTACAGCCCGAGAAAATTACTGTAAGCCTCTGAAACTTAGGGCTTTGTTCCTAGTGCATTATAATATAGATACAAATTTACTGTACGTTCACTCTCCACCTGAAGGTTCTACATCTGTGGATGCAGCCTAACTTGTATTGGAAAAGTAGTTGGGCCTACAGTGAACATCTACACCGAACATGTAGCAGATCATTTTTCTTCTCATTATTCTGTAACTGATAGAGTCAAACAGCTCAGCATAGTTTGGATCTGTTTGAGACAGGGTCTCTCTACAAAGCCCTAGCTCTCCTGGAACTCACTCTGAGTGATCAGCCTAACTGCCTCCTAAATGTTGGAATTAAAGGCATGCTGGTTGGATCTTAACTGTTTGTGTGTTTCCCCCACTACAGAAGTATGATGGAAGGTGCTGGAGCCATTAGGAAAGACTTCCTGTGAAGTCTTTGGTCATTTTGGCCATTGAATTGTGGGACTCTGGAGCTTTCTTTTCTCTTGCTGGCCTTGAGTGACGGATGGTTTTGTCATGTATTCCTTTCACATTGTGATTGATACTTCAACACAGGTCTGAAACACAGTTGTCTAAATAAAGCTGGAAGCTCTGAGATCACAACCCCAACTAATCTTTTTTCTTTAAAGTTATCTCACTTGTGTGTTATAGTTATGCAAAGTTGATGCACAACTAAGTTTATATAGCACTCACATGTTATTCAATAGTAGAAGTAACCCAAGCATATAAAGGAGATGCAGATGTTATTTGCAAACAATAAAAACTGGTCAACAGTGCATCTTCTTACCTGCAGGAGTTCCTGCAAACAATCCCCCCAGAGACAGCACAGGACTGCCACAGCATCTGTCTAATTTACCTCAGAAACACTAAGCTCGCAGAGAGAGACGGAGTTAATCCCAGGTAACTCAATTTTTAGTTCAATTTTCTGAGGTTTCTCATTCTGATCCTTTATAACCTTTAATTCATAAGCTGGTTTCTTAGCCTCCACCTGGATTTCTGAACTAGAAACCTCCTCTATAAGACGCAGTCCTTTGCCCGACGCCTGTTGTTTGGTCAACAGCACCTGAGGAAGGTGCTTTGCTTCACTCTCAGCACTGCTTCTCATCTTTTCAAGAGTATTTTCTTTGAAAAAAAAAAGAGGGGGAGGGGAAATAGAAAATACTATCAGGCTGTGAGCATCAGGATAGGCGGTGTTCACAGATACAGCTGATAAAGCTGCTGCAATAAAATTAGTTTGGAAATGGAGTTCTAAAGCCTCTGAAGCAGAGCTGGTCATGCAGCTCAGTGGAAGGTGCAATAGCCAGAATCTCAAGCCAAATAATTTGCTTTGGAACAATGAAGGATTTTGACATCTTTCTGAATACTCTGACATTTCTAATAATGTATATTTTTGTCTTTAAGTTTCTCATTCTTTTAAGATAGAGACTTCTGGTTTTAAAAAATACAGAGGTTACAAAAACAAAATCTGACATTAGTTTATTTGCAGTTTACATTCATCCACTTACCTGTTCTCATTAGCTCTTTGAAGCCTGTGAAGTCAGTTTTAATGGCCATCAGATTTTCTTTCATTCTCCGAATGTTTCCTTTTATCTTAAAACTAGTAACACGGTATGAATGTGTGAGTGTGAACTGGAGTCGCTCCTCGATGCAATGCATGGCCATCTTTAGTAACTGATCTTTGATCCCTTGGTCTTTTTCTGCTGCTTGCAGAACACCAGGATTGAAGGCAACATCAATGACTGTACATGAACCTGTGTGTAATTCAGATGAGAGCTTGTTTCTATAAGGATTTTTGTCAGGCAGGATACTAACCCATATTAGTAAAGTTAGAAACTACAGATCTCATCCCTATGTTGTTAGAGCCATCACGGCAACACTGGCAACACTGTTAAACCAGCAGTGGCTGGTCCAGAAAAGAAGCTGACATAGTTACCTGTAGAAGAAATACAATTTATTAGGAGAAAGGGCTTTGAAGGGAGATGGGAGGAAAAGCTGTAGACAAGAATAATACAGTAGATGGAAATCTAAGCATGATGGGGCCTTAAAGGAAACCACTGGCTTCCCTGTAAAGCTTGGAGAGGAGCTTCATAGAGTGAGAAGGTAGTGTGGGAGAGAAGGCGAGCTGCCGCAAGAGGGCAGGAAAAGGGTACTTCAAAGCAGCTGCAGGGCACTTCCATGAGCAAGATCCCCAAAGAGAACGAATCCAGAAAACAAAAGAAAAAGGTGACTTTTTATAGCCTTTTAGGAGTGCCAGTAGTGTTCTGCTGGAACCCCGACCTCACCCCTGCACAATCTGGGAAGCCCCATTCTTGTCTCTCTCCAAACTCCACCCACTCTGAGAATCTCCAAAGAAAAGGCGCAAAAAAAAAAAAAAAAAAAAAAAAAAAAAACCAAAAAAACAAAATCAGTTCCCCATTCTTGATAGCTACAGCAGCTTCCTCCCCTGAAGCTGCCAACTATCCAAGTCCCTACCTACGTAAGCACTCAGCTTTTGACCATACTTGGGCACAAACCCAGCTTGTGGCAGATATATCTGTAGTAAGAGTTTATGGCCCAGCCTAGCCCCCAGATCCAGACCAGCAGCCCCAAATAATTACACAAAGTCTTATATTAATTACATGCTGTTTGACCTATGGCTCAAGCATATAACTTACTACTCTTACTCTTAAACTAACCCATGATTAGCCAAGAGGTTTAGTACCTTTTCTCAGAGCAGCATTTTCATCTTCTTTTCTCTGGGTCTGCCTGGCATCTCTGCTCTGTTCTTCCACTTCCCAGTTTTCTTAGGCTGGTAGCCCTGCCCACACTTCCTGGCTGCCTTCCAGCCAATCAGCATTTTATTAAACCAGTAGGAGGAACAAATATTTACAAAGTACAAGAGCATAATACCACACCACACATCATGATCCCTATGCCTAAAACCCATAAAGTCTCTGTTTTTGTTTGTGGGTGTGGCTTCTCCAGCCTTGATCTCTAGGACTAGAGAACTTGTCCAGGAGTGGCTTTGCTTAAATAAACCTGTTGTTATACTTTTCCAGTTCAACTTGATTTAGCTTATTGTGTCAGGGGAGAAATCTATTATGGGGAATGGGGGGAGAGAAACCTATTATATGGGTGGGGGAGAAAAACTAAGCTTCACTTCAGTATAGTATGCATGACATCATGGAAGCGCCAGGTGATCATGATTTGAAAGCTGTGAAGTAACAGAACAGGCCAATTATTTCTGTTTTATGTGCACTAGTGTTTTGCCTGCATGTATGTCTGTCTGTGAGGCTGCCTGATCCCCTGGAACTGGAGTTGCAAACAGTTGTGAGCTGCTATGTGGGTGCTGGGTATTGAACCTGGGTCCTCTAGAGGTGTAGTCAGTGCTTTTAACTGCTGAGCAATCTCTTCAGCCCCCACATACTGATTCTTCATTGTATCTCAGAGAGAGCTCCAGTAGGGGCCTGATTCAGGCTGTAGGATGTGGCCTATAAATTCAGGCTCCTGTTCTAATACATCATGTACATTCAATTCCAATTTGATGTAGGCATTTCTATGTGGGTTGAAAGTAGATCGCATTCTTAGAAATCATAGTAAATGTGCATAAAGCATACTAATTTGTGATTAATGATACTAATACCAAATGAAATATTTTATTTAAAATGTTTTTACCAAGTACAATCTCATCTATATGTTCAATAAAAAATCCACATGTTTTCTTTCACTCTTTATACCTGATGCCTCAGAAAATTCTTCTGGCCTGCCAACACATACAGGTACAGGATGAGTGGTTGACTGGGGAGCCGGGATCCTGTTCCATTGACATAGGTTGATAAAAAGTGCTTTTTCTTTTGGTTTCTAGAAAATAAATAATTTTGATATTGTCAAACAGTTTGTTAATGAAATTTGATGACAATATCCTGAATGCAAGTCATGAAAGTTTTTCAGGCCTTCCCATGTCCTAGTGCTAGACAACTGTCCTTGCACATGCACTCTCTTGAACCCACACACACATAAAATGTAAGAAAAATATTTTTAAAAACTTAATTCGTGGGCTGGAGAGATGGCTCAGAGGTTAAGAGCACTGACTATTCTTCCAGATGTACCTGAGTTCAATTCCCAGTAACCACATGGTGGCTCACAACCATCTATAATGAGATCTGGTACCCTCTTCTGTATACTGTATACATAATAAATATTTTTTAAAAAAAAACCTTAATTCATGATATCACTGTTTTTTTTACCTAGCAGGAAAATAAGGTCTCATTTGGGTATTTCTGAAATACCAAGTATGAATTTCTCATTTTTACTCTTTCAGTGATATCTTCCACACTGTTTCATTTTCTGTTTAGAGAAGCAATTTTAATAAATTTCTCTTGACTATCATTCCTTGCACCAACTCTACATACTAGAATCTTGGTCTGTAGGCAGAGTTGTGGTTCTGGATCCATACAGAGCTGTTTTCCATCTTTCAGCTCCTGCTCAATGAAGTTCCTGTAGCGCTCAGGATCATTTTCAGCCAAATCATCGAGCATATTCCAGAACTGAGAAATCTGAGTGAGAAGACCCTTAGAGGATGCCTTCATGATTGGTGATGAGATAGGCTTCTAGAACCTGTGGAGAGGCATGAGAGAAAAGACATGTCTGTGTGGGAATGGCCTTACTTCTTCTCAGGGAAGGAGGAAGGGCTGTGGAATTGTTTGGGGGACATTCTCAACTATTTTTATTTCCTATGTCTAAAAGATTTTGGACCTACTCTGCTTTACCTTAGCTCTTTTACAGTATGTAAATCTAACCATTTCCTAAATTCTCATGTTGTACCTGTACCTTTCTCTGGTCTTCAAAAACACAGTAGGGGAAGAAAGGTCTTTTTAAGTCTTGTTTTTTCCTGGTTATTTTGTTCCAACAGTTGGGTATTGCCTAACTTGGTGCCTCACAGTCCTGAAATTGTGAGGTGTGGTGTGTGTGTGTGTGGGGGGATAGAGTGAGGGGGAGCAGGGAAAAGGGGTGAGGGGGAAAAGGGGGTAAAAGAAACACATGCAGCCACATTAATCCACAGTATAGTGATTAAAAGTAGAAACACTGAGCCAGGCAGTAGTGGTACACACCTTTCCTGCCCACACTCGGGAGGCAGAGGCAGGTATGGATCTCTGTGAGTTCGAAGCCAGCCTGGTGTATACAGGAGTACCAAGGCAGCCAAGGTTACATATTCAGACCCTGACTCAAAAAAAACAGGGGTGGGGGTGGTAGGGACACTGGAGCTCGTGTGCTTAAACCCTTCCTAACTCCAGGCAGCTGTGTACATAATGTACATATACACCTATTGTGGTGATATACTGTATACTTAATAAAATCAGCCTGGGATATCAGAGAACAGAATCACCCACAGTTAAACCATGAAGAGTGGTGACTCACACCTTTAATCCCATAACTCAAGAGGCAGAGATCTTTCTGTATTTCTGTGAGTTCAAGGTCTACCAACCAACAGTAGTAGCTCACACCTTTAATCCTAACTCTAAGATTATGATACAGAGTTGAATGGGAAGACAGCAGGGAGGGGAAGATTTATAAGGCAGAAGAAAGCAGAAATTCAGATATTCTGCAGAAGCAACTAGTCAGACTGAGGACCCTTGAAGACAGAATCTGATCAGCCTGATCAGCCTGAAAAGTTGGCTGTGTGAGAATTAACTGTGATCTGTTTCCTCTCTCTGATATTCCAGTTTTTCCCCAATATCTGCTCCGGGTTTTCATTATAATTTGTGCAATAACCTATTCTTCTAAAAATGAAGATGAAGATTAAGAACGCTAACACTTAAAGCCGGAACACTTGGTAAATACTATGTGATACTATTCTAAGATCGTATCATCACTTTCCTGCAACAGAGAAGTGTCCCAGATGGTCCACAAAAATTAAAAAAAAAAAAAAGGTTTAGAATCTTCAAATCATGCTTTAAGCCAAGATTTAACAAACAACGAATACGTTGGGGAACCCACCTCTTCATTCGATTTGGAGACAAACCACGACTCCTGTTACCATGGTAACCAGGCCCGGTACAACATCCAACTGCGTCCGGGGAGAGCAGAGTAGAGTTTGGTCTCTATATCCAGTTCCGGGATCGCTTCTCCAGGGCCGGACTGGCTCCTCAGCAGGGCCGTCCGGTTTCTCTCTCAAGAGAGCATCTGCTTCCTCGGCTTCCTTGGCGACCCGCGAGCCGGGTCAGTGGGAGTCTCCCGCGGGAAGGAAGCGTTTCTGGGGAGCACGACTTCCGGCCCGGAAGGAAGCCGCCGCCTTTTCTCCCACCCCGCCACGCGAGGCTGCGGCGCACGGTATGGGTGTGTTTGTGTGTGTTTGTGTGGGGAGGGCGTTTCGAGGGAAGGCTGCCGAGATAGCCGAGGCTGCGGCGGGCTAGGGAGCCCGCTGACAGACATGGGAGGAGGGTTTGTTCCGACTTCCTCCTGGAAACCTCAAGCTCCCCCTCAGGCACCCTAGACACTTCCTGGGTCCCAACGGAAGGCCATTCCCATGCCCCGTGTCCCCATTCTGTCCCGGGAGTGAAACCGAGGCGCCGGGCGCTGTCCCAGTCCAGGAGAGCGGGGAATGCCCGGGTCCGCCCGCAGGCCGCGTTCCGCGCTTGCTCCCGCTCTGGCCTGGCGGGCTCGGCTCGGGGAAGGCAGCGGTAGCCTGGGCCTCGGGTCAGGGCACTGTAACCTGTGGGAAGGCTGCGTTTTCACGAAGGACTCGGGTGAAGCTGCAGAGCTGCCTTTCAGCCCTGACTCCTTGGCTTCCTGGGTCGGAGGAGATCTTGTAATGGAGTGGTTCTTCGTCTCACACTAACAAGATGCCTGATTTCCTCAGGATCGAGGGGTGAGTGAGCATCCGGGTGGTGGCACCAAGCCCCTGGTAGCTACACATGTGAATATCTTTGTCTTCTGGGTTTTGGAAAGTTCCAAACAATGTAGGAAACAAAATGTCCTGAGTAGAGATATTTAGGCCATTAAAAAAATTTTTTTTACAACTCATCTTTTTTTATTACTGTTGACATATGTGATGTTGATACCTGCAAATCTAGATGTTTACTTAGTTACAAGCTAATTTTGGGGAGTTTGAGATTTAAAATCTAACCTGGACACTGACTTACCTTCTTTGCCTGGGTCTGTTTGGCCTGGAGGTGAGTTATGGCTGTAAGGATGTTGATTTTCAAAACAGGAGTGGAAATATAGTCCAAACTCCGGGATCCCCACAGGTTCAAATAGCAGCTCACTGAAAATGTTTGGAGAATCAGATTGCTTCTGTACTTATGTTTGGGGAATCAGATTGCTTCTATACTTAGCATGTGCAGACCTTTCCCCCTTTTGTCATTATTTCTAACCTGCATAATAACATTTACATAAGATTTGCATAGTTTTAGGTGTTATACTCCCATCCACCCTAAGTGTGGAAGTGCAAGCCTGTTGTCTCTGGACTTGGGAGGTAGAGGCAAGAGGATCAGGAGAAACAAAACTAGCTGAGGCTAGTTGAGACCCTGTCTCCAAAAAAAAAGTCATAATTTAAAACACACCGGAGTGTAGTTTATATGCAGATACTATACTATTGTAAATGAGAGGTGAGCACCCTAGGATTATTTTGTGTGTGTGCGTGCATGTTTGTATATGTTACTGGGGGACTGTGCTAGGCAAATGTTCTGTCATTGAACTATATCCCTGACCCACTCATAGATTTAGTTGTTACATTTAGGGACCCTAGAGCCAATCCTCCATTGATCTTGAGGGACGAGTTGAGTCTTCATAGAGAATTTAGAGGACTAAATAAAATGGTGCTCATAAAAGCAATTTTGAGCAACCTCTTGCAATTTTAAAGACTTACTGTACATTCTCTTGCATCCTTACATTCACTGTAGCTGTGTATCTTAATGGTGAAAAGAAAATTCTCCCTTAGGTTCTGTGTCTTCTAAGTTGATTTTTTTTCCCCTCTACCTTCTGTTTCTTTATAATTAAGTAAAAAATTATTACATATTATTGATTCATTTCAGGTTAAAGAATGTCACGGGTTCCATTGGGGAAAGTCCTCCTGAGGAATGTCATCCGCCATACAGATGCTCACAATAAGGTAGGTGATACAATCTAGTCACTTATCAGCACGTCTTAGGGGCCTACAGCAAACTATGAATTATGTTGGGAGATAGCAAAGATATGTAAGAAACAATTGTAGTTTGAAAAGTACTATATCATGAAGGTAGTTACAAAATGTTATAGAGCACCAAGGAAGGAATAAAGAAATCTGCCTTGGGAAATTTGAAAGATTTCACAGAATGAATGGTAGGTTTTTGAGCTGCTGATATTTGAACTGGTTCTTGAGAAGAAAGTTTACCGGATGCATTGTTTTTGACCAAGAACACCCCGCACGAATACAGGGCAAAATATCGAGGGATGGTTATTTATCTTAGCAGTAATGCCTCAGATATGCAAAGTCCTTCATTCTATCCTTACCTCTCAAGCATTACTCACTTGGGGAAACAAACTATATGCATCTAGAAAATAGAAGATACAGGGGTAGTGGTAGAAGATGAGGTCCAAGTGGCAAATTAGAGTTGTTTTAGAGACGTTCTAAAACGTCTCTAAACGTTCTCTTCGGGGCAGTAAAGAAGTCATCAAGTCATCAGGGAGGAGTGGTATCTGATTTGTCTCATACTTCTAAGTGTTGTTTTACACTTTGAGGGGATGAGATGTTAGGATTGCCATACGTTCAGAGACAAATATGTACGTCAGTGTGGTAGGAAGTAGAAGACAGAAGTACTGGGGAGGATGATTAGGTGACTGATGTCTTCTTAGATGAGTGGTGTGGAGGTTTAGGTGGAAGCATAGCAGGGTTGAAGAGGAACTGGGGCTAATGGAATGGTGGTGAAATAGTGGAACCCAGTACAAACCTGCTGTGACTGGGTAGGTGGTAATTAAGGAGCAAAAATGACCACAGGACAGGCATGGGAGATGCAGTTAGTCTGGTTTATGATAAGGAACCTGAAGTTGAAAATTCAGACTTGGAAGCAAGGAGAAAGATTGGAGCTGAAATAAAAGTTTAGGAATTTAGAGTCACCTGAGTAGCCTCTAATGAAAAGGACAGAACCTCCTTATTCGGTTTTCTTCAGCAAACTGTACTCCTGGCTTGATCGTTACTGTCAATATATTATATTATATTATATTAAGGTGTTAATACCGGGGATTGAACTTAGGAGACAGAATCATTAAGTTTGTTTTTGAGCTGATCTTGCTCTCACTCCATAGTCCAAGCAGGCCTTGAACATGTTATTCCCCAGTAACTATGATTACAGACCTGTGCCCAGCTGTCACCTGAGTTTTTCTCTGTGGATACAGGTATAATAACTACCCATATAGTTGTGTTATTTCTACTTCTAGTTATATGGGATCTTATATTTGAGAGTGACAGCTAAAAACAAGATAATTCTTGCATAGGTTTAACCCAGTTGTACAGGAGGACTTAGAAATAAAATTCACTTACATTTTTGGCAATTGTCATCTGCTTTCCAGTCAGTTTTACTATACTTTTTGTTTCTAATAAGAATATATCCCCCCCTCCACCCCCCGGACATCCTGGAACTCACTCTGTAGGCTAGGTTGGCCTCCAACTCATAGAGATTTGCCTGCCTCTGCCTCTCAAGCGCTGACACTAAAGGTGTGCGCCATCTCTTCCTGGCCTGAAAAGAATTTTAATGTGAACTATGATGGTGCATGCTTATAATCCCAGTATTTAGGAGGCAGAGACAGGACATTTGCTTAAGTACATGGCTCACCTGTTCTATGTGGCAAGCAGAAGACAAAAATAAAGGGGCTGGAGAGATGGCTGCTTTTCCAGAGGATCTGGGATTTGATTCTTAGTTCTTACATGGTGGCTCAAAACCATCTGTAACTCTTGTTCAGGGAATCCAACATCTGGCCTCTGTGGGCACTGCATGCACATAGTTCACAGACAAAACATTCATTCACTTAAAGTAAAATAATACAAATGGTAAAAAGCAAAACAAAATGGATGGGAGGATGGCAAAGATAAAGCCTTTGCTATGCAAGCCTGATAACCCAAGTTTGATCTTTAGAACCCATGTGGAAAGCAAAATGAAGTGATGAATGTATGTAATGCTGGTACTCTTACAGCAGGAGGGAGGTAGAGATGGATGAATCGACCAGAAGCTCAGGGTCAGCTAGTTTGGAGTACATAGTATAGCAGCAGAAAGCAAGAGAGACCCTGACTCAATAAGTAGAAGTCAGGAGCCTTCTGAAAGTTATCTCTGACCCTTCATGTATTTCCTGACTTTCATACACGCACAAAGTAAATAAATAAAAATTTATATATGCCTACCTATTTATTCATCCATTCTGTTTTTTTAATGTAAAAAGAGACTGTGCCTAGGGAATTTACACACCTGTTTTTGCTGGGCCTTTCCAAAAGGCCTATAATTTCAGTCATCCAGGAGGCCAAGGCTAGGCAGGAGGGTCACAAACTGAATGCCGTAATTTAGATTTTTGTCTCAAAACAGCAACACAGATTAACCCACTACCAACAAGAACAATAAAAAACAAGACAAAAAGAAAGAGGCAGCCTGTGGTAGAGTGTGTACTGCACTGAGAAAAACAAAATTAAGAAAACCTTGGTTAGACAGGTGGTGGTGCACACCTTTAATCTCAGCACTCTCTGAGTTTGAGGTCAGCCTGGTCTACAGAGCCAGTTCCAGGACAGCCAGACCTACACAGAAAATCCTTGTCTTGGGGGGGCAGGAGGCAAAACTAATTGTTCTAAAAGAGATGTTGCTAGGGTTCCTGAGCTTCTGCTGCTGCTTTGTGAAATATTCTAATGGTACTTGCTTTACTTTCTTATAAGAACACTTACTACTGAGCTAAGATGTTATAATCATGTATCTCAGACATGTAGGGCTGCTATTACTTTCTGATTGCAGAAGGATTGTAAATTGTCGAGGTGATTAGTTGTCTGTGCGGGAGTTCAAAACCTGTTGCTGCATAATTTTAGGTTTACTGCATTGAACTGCTTAGTCACTTTATAAATCCTTAGAGAAACCAGAATTTATTTTTCAGATCATAGCTCAGTCTGTACCCCATAGTTAGGGCAGATTGTACTTTCAGCTAGTTCCTTTTCTGTAATGCAAAGTGCTATTTTTAGTGACTTATTTTTGTTTCTTTCCTTTTTGAAAACGTCTAGATTCAGGAGGAATCTGACATGTGGAAAATCAGAGAACTAGAGAAGCAAATGGAGGATGCTTACCAAGGGACCAGAAGGAACACAGTACCCAGCAGCTCAAGGTGAAATGTGCCTCAGAACCAAAAATAACTCATTTTTTCAGAACTACTAACTTTAGCTTTGAGACAGTATGTTAAGGATAGGTGAATTCAGTTGGCAAGTCATTAAGCCTGCCTTGTTTCCTAAACTTAGGTCCAAGCATCATTATAGTGGCTATGGTAACATGACTAGATGGTACTAGTTTTTTCCTGTTTTTATTTTTCTTTTTTCTAAGACAGAATTTCTCTGTGTATAGCCCTGGTTGTTCTAGAACTTTTTCTGTAGATCAGACTAGCCTTAAATTCAAGAGATCCATCTGTCTCTGCCTTCCAGGAGCTGGGATTAAAGGCATGAGCACCCCTGCCTGCCCAGTTCTCTTTCACTTTTTTTTTTTTTTTTTTTAAGATTTATTTATTTATTATGTATACAGTATACAGAAGAGGGAAAAAGATGTTAACATAGATGGTTGTGAGCCACCATGTGGATGCTGGGAATTGAATTCAGGACTTCTGAAAAAACAATCAGTGCTCTTAACCTCTGAGCCATCTCTCCAGTCCCCTCTTTTGACTTTTCAATACAGGGCTTCTTTGTGTAGTCCTGGCTTGCTGTCCTAAAACTCAGTCTGTAGACCAGGCTGGTATCGAACTCAGAGGTCTGCCTGCTTCTGCCTCCCAAGTGCTGGATTAAATTGCAAGTGCCACTACCACCTGGCTTTCTACACAAATTTCCAATGTGGGATTAAAAAATTCTCTTTGGACTGCTGTAAAAGTTTAGGTTTTATGGATTCTAACCTTGTCTAATAGCTTTTAAGATTTTCTATTGGAGTGTCTTTCTTCTTTTGTCTTATAAAAATTGTATTATTTGCTGGGCATGGTACCTTATGCCTTTAATTTTAGCACTCAGGAAGCAAAGGCAGATAGATTGTTGTGAGTTTGAGGGCAGCATGGTCTGCTTCCAGATCAGCCAAGACTATAGAAGGGACTTTGTCTCCAAAACCAATTTGTTTCATTTGTGCTGGCAACTTTTGTATGATGTATGAATATACATGGGTGTGCCAAAGTGCACACATGGAAGTCAGAGCATAACTTTCAGGAATTTGTTCTTACTGTTGTGGGTTCTGGGAATAGAACTCAGGTTTATCAGTATTTCTAGGCAAGTATTTTTAGCTGTTTAGCCCTCTAATCGTTCCTGGAGTCTTATAATTAATTCAATTAGTCATACTGTTTCCTCTTTAGTCTTTTTATTAGACCTTTTTAAAAAATATTTATGTATACAGTGTACAGAAGAGTTACCAGATCTCATTATAGATGGTTGTGAGCCACCATGTGGTTGCTGGGAATTGAACTCAGGACCTCTGGAAGAACAGTTAGTGCTCTTAACCTCTGACCTATCTCTCCAGCCCCTTTATTAGACCTTTTAAAAAACTATTTTATTCATGTATATGTGTCTCTGTGACTGTTGGTGTCTACAGGGGACAGAAGAGAGCATTAGATGCCCTGAAGTTGGGCAATTATGAGCTCCTGACTTGGGTGCTAGGATTTGAACTAGCATCCTCTGCAAGAGCAGCAAATGCTTTTAACCCCTGAGCAAGTCTCCAGCCCTAGCCTTCTTTCTTAATTTATTTATGTATACAATATGCAGAAGAGGGTACCAGATGTCGTTATAGATGGTTGTGAGCCACCATGTGGTTGCTGGAAATGAACGCAGGACCTCTGGAAGAATAGTCAGTGTTCTTAACCCCTGCCTGAGCCATCTCTCCAGCCCCCCTCCCCCCAGCCTTCTTTTTAAAAGCTACATTTGCTCACTGTTTTTGCCAGGTCAATGGGCTTTCATATTTCCTCTGTAATATTTTGAGTGCTGGGTTTGGTGGGAGCACCTTTAATCCCAGCATTTGGGAGGCAGGGACAGTTTTGAGGTCTACAGAGTAATTTCCCAGACAACTCATATCCCCGGGGGCGGGGGTCTGGGGGGTGTGGAATATGAGTGTGACTATAAAGGATTATGCAGGCTTGACTGTGGTCTATGGGAGTTGTAGGATGCATGAATCAAGGAATATCTCTAGGGCCTCCTATGCCCTTAAGTACAGGAAGTATGTATGTGACATAGGTCATAATCCTGATTTCCAAAACTACCTAGAGAAATCATTAGAACAAAATTGCAAGTGAGTGTGCTTGTGGAGTATGTTGATTTTGGTGTATTTTTGGCTAAGTATGATTAGTATCAATATCATGTGGTGCAAAGCTAGTGTCTCAGCGTGTTCCATGAATTTTGTTTACAATGCTCCATAAGGTGGCATCATAGATTACTTTTAAATCTAAATCTTTGTCTTTTTTCATTTATAGTCGGATGAGAAGCGATGGTTTTGATGAAGAAAGTCAGAGAGACTACTGGAGGCCAAAGAATGAAATTTCTGGGTCCCTGGAAGATGATTTTCTTAAGGCTAAATCCTGGAACAAGAAGTTATATGATTATGAATCCAACATGCCAGACAGGTTTGTGGCTACATTTTTATGACTGACCCCAATAATATGTATTTTTTGAAATTGCCCTAATGTTGGAGAGATGGCTTAATGGTTAAGAGCATGTGCTGCTCTTGCAGGGGGCCTATGTTTGGTTCTCAACACCTATAAGGCAGTTTATAACTGTCTATAACTCCAGTTTTAGGGAATCTAACACACTCTTCTAAGCTCTGTGGGCATCAGGCATGCATGTGATGTGCATAAATACAGGCAGGCAAGATACTCATATACATAAAATATAAATCTTGTCCCCATAAAAGCTTGTAGGTGAGTGCATAGCAGCAGTACTTACAATGGCTAAGAAGTGAAATCCAAATGGCTGTGTCTGATGAATGCATAAACAAAATGTAGACTTTCCATATAGTGTAACAGTACTTAGTGGTAAGAAGGCTGAGTACTAATTACATATACATAACCTCAAAAATTTTATGTATTTATGAAATTTTGAATTAATGAAATTATGAAAATTTATGAAAGTCACATACAAAGGCTATGAGTCTTGATTTGTGGTGTGTCTAGAATTCCACAATGGATAATCCATAGAGACAGAAAGATTAATGCTTTTTGGTATGTGAATCACTTCTCACTAATTATCTTTAGAATGTCCTTGTGTAGATAATATGTTATAAAGTAGTTTGGGGAAAAGACTTCACTGCTAAAGAAAGAGTTCTTTTGTCTCTTAAGGAACAGATACAACTTTTCAAGTGAATAATAATGCATCCTATGTCTGAGATAATAGTATAGAAAGTAGAGCTGTGGCTGTGGTATTGTGTAGTTTTACTTTGCCCTTTTCCTGTTCTCTGTGTGTATTCATACAGTTCAGAACTAATTTTGTTTCAGTTTCCTTAAGTGATATGCATTATGTTATAAAAATACATGTACTATGTCATTTTACAGATGGGGTCACAGTGGATATAAAGAGTTGTATCCTGAAGAGTTTGAAACAGACAGGTAGGTAAATACACTTACTAAAAAACAATACCAAACACCTAAGGTGAATGCAAAGTTGTGCAATAAGTAGAGTTCCTAATATTTACTAAAGATTTTTTTTTCCATTGAAAATATACCTAGAACCTGGAATAATGCATGGCTGTTGTCTTGCTGCTCAGAAGCCTGAGTGAGGCAGGAGTTGAGTCCATAGAAGTTTGAGGCCAGCCTGGGACATAATCAAATCTTGTTTCTAAAACAAAGAAAACAAGCAGAATTTAGTTGGGAGGCAATCCTTATGTACCTTTCTTGATTGAAGTTTAACCTAAGAGCTTTAGAAAGCAATTGTGTACCATCATCTGTAATGAACATATTATATTCCAAAGTGCTCGAAATCTTAAGATATTTTATATTGTCTGTCTACTTGCCTATCTTCCATATTCTTTTCTTATATGTACAATACCTATAAAAATCTTTTTTCACTTTAAGGATGTATCTGCCTGCTTCTCTCTCCCATATCCTGATTGTCAGCATCATGCTTTGGGGTTGCTGTTAATAAAATAAGCTATCCCAGACAGTAGATCTGATAACCCAGATGATTAGTAAGAGTGCAGAGGGGCTGATAACTAGATACAGGGATGATTCAGGTCCTAGGCCAGACACATCGGAATGAGAAATTTTATCCTGCTATTTAGAATGACGTGCAATTAAAATCTTAGGAATTGTTTCTGGAATTGATCATATGGGACAGGAATCAGAAAATGAAATTATGGATAAGGGTGGACTGGTGTTTAGTATTTCATGTGTAACCCAGCATGGCAGATCAGGAGTTTGATTTTTTTGATAGCTCAAGATAGTCTTGAACTTGACATGTAGCCAAGAATGACCTTGAACTCCTGGCCCTCCTGGCCCTACCTTCTAAACTTTGGAATATACTAGCATGTATATTACAATACAGGCATACTGGCATGGTTAGCTCAAATTAGGATTTTAAAGATGAAGAAATAAAATATTTGTGAGAACAAATTAGAACACTCACAGTAACACACTGAAGAGTTCTCATTTATTATTTTTTTTGACAGCCCCTTTTTTTAGTCCTGGGGGCCTAGAACTTGCTATACATAGCAGCAGGCTGTCCTCAAACTTGGAGGGTCTTTTGCTTTCTGAGTGCTGGGATTATAGCTGTGCATCATCATACCCAGCTCAAAGATCTGATTTAAAGTTCAGAGGTTAATAATTTAATGCAGGCAAATATTAAATAAAAATGTACCTTTTTCTTCCATAAAAGTTCTGTCTTTACTTTTCCTTAGTAGTGACCAGCAAGACATTACCAATGGGAAAAAAACATCTCCTCAGGTAAAAGCATCTGCCCATGAATCCCGGAAACATAAGAAGTCAAAGAAATCCCATAAAAAGAAGCAAAAGAAACGGTCACACAAAAAGAAGAAAAACAAAAAGGAAGCTATGGACTTAGCAGATTCCTCAAGTGAGTTCTCAGAAGAAACTGGAGCCTCTAGTACCAGGAAAAGGAAGCAACCACACAAGAGCAAGAAAAAATCCAGGAAAAAGTCTCCTAAAAAATCTTTGCCTTTAGTGGGAGAAAGTGCTACTTCCCAGTCAGATGATTCAGCAGCTAGTAGTTCTGAGGAAATCGAAGAAAGAGACACTAAGAAAACCAAAAGGAAAAAGAAAGAGCAAAGTGTTCATGTTCCTGTGGCTAACCCTGAAGTTCAGGAGAGGACAAGCAAGCGCAGGAATTGGAAAGTGGCTACAGATGCAAGGTCTGCTGAGAGCTCAGAGGATGACTAAGTGGGAAAGCAGCAGTCCTGCTCTCCACAGACTCCGGTTGTCTGCAGCTCTTAATAACAGGGCTTGCCAGTGACTCCCTCAGCACACGAGTCTGAGGTGGGCGGTCAGAGTTGTCCTGCCAGATACCTTTTTTCCTATTTTGGATTGTTACTCTCCATCCCCATTTGTTGTTAATAGGGAATCTGGTATTTTGTTAAGAAGGTTTCTTGAAGAGATTATTTTTTGCAATTGATCACTTAGGGCAGAATACCTATACAGCAAATTAAAGAGCCCAGAAAGCTGAACTCAGTAATGATCTGGGCACACAATTTGGAATGTTGGATTTGGGGGAATTCAAGGGTCTGAGATGAAGGAGGAGGATTGAAGTAGTGCTAGATAGAATAGCTTGACAAGGAAACACTTGCTATTTATACAGGAGGTATCCTGACTTCAGCTTTGGTGCTCTGATTCTTCTATAGTTGGGCCCTACAGGTATCTAATTTACTTAGCAAGAAATTGGGTGTAAGAACAAACATTTTCCCTTCAGGGTAAGATCCAAAGATGACTGCTAAGGAACGTAGGGTTTTCTGCATAATTTCCCTGCTGGTCAGGGTCTACAGCTACATTTAGTATAACCCAAACATAACAGTAACTGGATAGTAATTGGTTTTTTAGTTCCATTGCTTTATATTGTATATTGCCTGAAATGGGCTTGTGTTTGAAATTATTTGTTCAGTTGTCCTATCAAATAGAAAGAATTAGGAAGTAGTCACATTGCCAATGATGCTTTCAAAGAGAATAGGGCAACAGCCATCTATTTTTTTTTTTTTTTTTTTTTTTTTTGCCAAGTTGGGGATTGAACTGAAGGCCTTGCATATACTAGGCAAGTGCTCTACCACTGAGCCATACTCCCATCCCTATTATTTTCCTTGTTCATTTCTATTAATGAATTTTTGATTTTCTCTGCAACCAGTTGAATCAATTCCAAAATGAAACACACTTCTCAGGGACATACCCACTTCTTCCCAGTCTGCCTTTGTGTTATGATTATCAAGAACATATTTCTCCCTCCTATACTGTGATCCTGATACTAAAAGAAACCAAAATGCCACTGAAAAGTGGCTGGTAGAACAGTTGGCTTTTTATTAAGAGGAAAGATAGAGTGACATTATCAGGGTTTTTGTTTTTGAGGTTGTCACTTTTGGTACTGAGTAGAAAGCACAAAAACTCAGACCTAAGACTGGGTCATGGTTCTGCCATTAATTGATTTGAGTTCTAGAGCAGATTCATTTAACCTCCCTGGCCTTACTTTTTGCATGTATAATACAAAAATACTTCATGGTTAGCATGACAGACACCAGCAATAGAATACTATTATGCTGACAGCCCATGAAGTGGCATTTTTATAGTTCTAACTAAATTCATGCTCTTTATGGAACATACTTCTAATAAAGTGCTTGTTTTTAAAATACATAGTTGGCCACATGTGCCCTATCCCTTGATTATGAGCAGGTGCTACCTTTTGGGATATTGGAACACTTTGGTACTCAAATGTCAATGTTCCATGGTATGATTTTTTTCCTTGGATTCAGTGGAGGTTTAATGGGAGGAGTCTAGTTACTACCTCATAACCTTCTTGAAGCAAGTGAAATCTTTGTTGGAAGTTTGGGGCGTGTGTTTTTAAAGCAGTTTTGTGCTATGAAAGTATTGTTTCTAAGCACAGATTCAGGAAGATGGTCCTGCAGAATAAGGCACTTCCAAGAAGTTGGTTCTGTTTGGGTCTTGACCTTACCTTCCTCCCATACTAACAGGCTTTTCTTATCCCCAAGGAATGCACATTTTGCCTAATTATCCCCCCCATCATCTTTTCTTGGTCATATAAGCAATAAAATTGTTTTCTGTTCTAAGCCTTTCTTACCCTTAAATTCCCTTCCATGCCTTAGGCTAAGGCTTTGATGGTTCCTCTAATCCCCTTAACATGGCTTAGGGTGGCTTTTCAAAACCTGTGATCTCCCATTTGCACTACCAGCCACTGAACACTTTAGTGTTCTGTCAATCAGAGATCTCTATGTTGATTCCTAAACTGGGACTTAGAAGAAAAAGAATTGGAGACTTCACATTTATTAACTGGTGTGATACAACCTGGAATCACTGAATTCCAATAAATAAAATTTCATTTTTGGACATTTGATCTGTTACTTTTTAGCACCAACAGGCTTGGTAACTGCCTGATGCTAACCTGACACAGTGACAACTCTTTCTCCTCTGGTCTTTCAGTCTGCTTAGTAACAAGTCTTTCGGGTCTTCTGTCATTCTGAGGTGTGCCTACTGTCCTCCTTTCTGTACGATCTGGGCAAACCGACCGGTGATAGCAAGAGTAGTATCAATGAAGCGGTCCACACAGCTAGAGAGGCAGTTTTCAGTTCGGGAGTCTAGCCGATTTCCAGGCTTCTCCACACACTTATCCCAACATAGTTCCATGAAGTGATGCACCTAAGGGGAGAGGAAAAACTCGATCAATTCAGAGTCTACTTTCTTGCCACCAATAATTCCCCATCCCTTTTTTTTTAATTGTAGAATTCTGCCTGACCTTTTATTTATATATATATTTATATATATTTTATTATTTGATGATTTTACATCATGCACCCCATCAAACTCAGTTATCAGACCTCTCAGATTCATAACCACTCTTATGATCTCCTCATTTACAAAAAATGGCCATTCATGTTGCTCATTACTTACTAGAGCATAATTAAATTCCCTGTGGCCAGACCCTTAAAGAAAACAAGTCTTTCCTTATCCACACCCCTCCCAGAGGCCATCAATACAGAAGTGAGGCACTGTGTCATTTAGCTATGTTATAGCCTTGAACTCTTGTATACAATGACATTTTTTTTTTTTTTTAAAGCCCACCAATGAGTAAGTACATCCTCTTGCTTCTCTTTCTGGGATTGTGATACCTCGCTCAGGAGATATTCTCCATATCCATCCATTTGCCTGCAAATTTTAGGATATCATTTTTTCTTACTTCTTACATCCATTGTGTAGATGTACCACAGTTTGTTAATCCATTCTTCAGTTGAGGGGCATCTAGATTGTTTCCAGGTTCTTGCTATTACGAATAATGCTGCTATGTACATAGCTGAGCTAATGCTTTTGGGGTGCAAATGTGTCTTTAGGGTATATGCCCAGTAGTGGTACTGCTGGATCCTTGAGGAGATTGATTCCCAGTTTTCTGAGAAACTGCCATACTGCATTCCAGAGTGGCTGGACAACTTTACACTCCAACCAACAATGGAGGAGTGTTCCCACTGCTCTGGATTCTCTCCAGCATAGGCTGTCATCTGTGTTTTTAATCTTAGCCAATATGACAGTTGTAAGGTGGTGTCTCAAAGTTGTTTTGATTTACATTTCTCTGGTGGCTAAAGATGTTGGTAATTCCCCATCCTAATACACAGTAAATTTTCATTAGTACTCATGCTTTCACCTCTCTCCTTCCCCTCTCCAAGACACTCAGTGGACTAGATTGAGTTCCACCTGCCTCTGCCTCTAGAGTGCTGGGATTAAATGTGTGTGTCATCACCGCCTGCCCCACAATTCTCAAAGCAACTAGCACCATTATAAAATGGGAAGAAGTCACTATGCTAATTTCTCCAAACCGAGCGTTGTTTGGGAATGTACCTATGGACACATGATGATATTACTTGGCAAGCTTAAGTACTAAGTAAGCACTCAGTTACTTGAAGAGTATCAGTATTTCCAAGGTCAGCAACGGTTAAAACCCTGGTTTGAAATACGCCTGAAAACTTCAAGCCCTTTCTCAACCTAAGTCTACACTGATTGTTGCAGCGCTCACACTTCCAAATACACTGTCACATGACCCGAGAGGCAGCGGGCAACAAAGAACCCAGAATTAACAATGAACCCAGAATTAAAGGTGTGATTTCTTCCCTACCGCCCTTGAAACCCAAGGTCAGAACCCAGATATTCTGAATGCCATTCCAGACCAGTGGCCGGCTAATATGACCATTAAGCACCTCCGCCGCCCGAATCTTCCCCCTGCTCTACCACCTCTTTCCTCCCATACAACGATAGCCTCTGGAACACTAAGCACCGTAGGTCACCAGGGCGAGTGGAGCAGCCGAGATCCAGCATCGAATGGCCCGCTGTGCCCCCATTGTCCAGAGCTCAGTGGGTGCTCGGAGCCTGTGCCTCACCCTCCTTTTCTTGTTCCTCATCGTCGTACCTGCGCTGTAAACTGCGCCTTCTGCTGCTCCGCGGCCACCAGGCGTTGTAACTCCGCTTCGTCTGCTTCACCAAGCTCGGCCATTGTCAGCGTGAGTAACCCGGCAGTGTGCGCATGCGCAGGAGCAGCGCACCGCCTCCCGTTTTCCGGTTCATTCTCCAGGTGGCTTTGCTGTTCTTTTCCGCGGGGCACGACTTGCTACGAACTGCTTCCGGTTTGTTGAGTGACCTTGAGCCCTCATAAGCGACATGGCGGTTCTCTTAAAGCTGGGTGTCCTCTGCAGTGGCCAAGGAGGCCGAGGTGAGATGTCTTGACCAGTAGAGGTTCCTGCTGCGGCCTGGAGCAGGGGAAGGGAAGAAGTGAGGGCTCGACCGCCGAGTGGTGAGACGTGTTGGGAGGAAGGAACTTCCTTTTCGGCCCCTGAGGCGCCTATACGTACACAGCAGGGACCGCTGTATCCCAACGCCTCAAGAGTTTACCTGGTGGCCCAACTGGCAGCTGCTCTCCCTAGTTGGTCCTACAGGGCTAATATGTAAACAGACTCCTGTTTGAGTGTGGGTAGAAGAAATCAGCTTGATAATCTTTTGTTTTGAGAATGCTGCTTGCTCTATAGTGCTGCTAACCTAGACCTTGCCGGGAGCCTTCTGACTGGTTCCCGAGTGCTGGCATGACAGCCGTGCACCGCTACTCGGCTTCGATGATCATTTTAACCAGACATTTTGGTTATACAAGGCGCTTAAGGGGCAGGTATACGAACACGAATAAAACAATTTCTACCTTCAAAGAACTTGGCGGGGGGAGTTCGTACAGATAATGTAAAGCAAAAGTTATTGTGCTATGTAGATATTGTTAATATGAATCCAGAAAAAGTTTTGGGGTAATTATTTTGGAAGGACTTGGCTCTGTAGGGAAGAACATTGTTGTTAGCAACTGAGAGCAGCAAAAGCCATGGTGAGGGGATAGAAAGATGCGCGATAAAATAGAACAATTACAATAATATTTTGAAAGCCAAAGTGTGAAATTAGCCTAGAAAGTCGAAATGGAACTAAAGCACAGAATCTATTTTATTCTGTTCCGAAGGTACAATTTTTTTTTTTTTTTTTTTTTTGTTATCCAGGTTGGCAGTAACATTGAAAGGCTTGATAGGTTTGCAACCTATGTTTATTTTAGTTATATATGTAACTGGTGTCCACTTGGCTGGAAGTCTTTTCTTTTTGAATCCAGCATCTCATACATGCTAAGCACATACCCTTTTGTCAAACTATATACTCTCAGCCTAAACTTCCTGTTTAGTAATAGTGTAGTAGATGTTCTTGATGGAGATAGAGCAAGTTCAGATGCAAGTTATGGAGATGATATAAAGCACTGTTGTGGTAACCAGGTTGATGAAGTCCTGAGCTTGGAAAGTATGAGGAAAACAAGGCACTCTCAGGAAATGTTAAGGAGATGTGTCAGTAGGATTTGGTGACCTTTAGGAGAGAAATCCCTGACTGACTATTGGCTATTGGATTTCTGGAACTATCATAGGAAGTCTTAAAATCAAGTTCACAGTTGGATGTTGGGAACAAGTGATTTGGGTAACACTTCACAGAAACAAGGAGGGAGCCGGAAGAGCTGGGCCTGTGATGTTGCTTGGAGGTGGAGGCAGAAGAATCAGAAAGTTCAAGGTCACGGGCATAGAGAGTTCCAGGCCAGCCGACGATACAAAAAAAAAAAAGAGAAAATATTAATGTTTTTCATTTTTGTGTGTGTTTGCAGTTAGCATTCTGGGAACTCATTTATTTGCATATGTTGCCTAGTTTTTAGCAGTGTTTATGAAGTAAATGCAATTGTTGACTTGCTGGCTAGTCTTTGCCTACTTGGTACAACTTAATGCCACTTGGAAAGAGGGAATTTAACTGAAAACTTGCCTCCATCAGATTGTCCTTTGTCTGTGAGGAACTAACTATTGATTGATGGTTGATATGGAAGGATTCAGCCCACTATGGGCAGCACTATCCTAGGCACTTATGCCTGGGCTGAATAAGAAAGCTAGCTGCTTGTGAGCCAGGGAGAAAGTCAGTAAGCAGCACTCCTCTGTGATTTCCGATTCACTTCCTACTTGATTTCCTCCTCTGACTTCCTTCAACAATGGATTGTGACCTGGAAATGTGAGCTGAAATAAACCCTTTCTTCCCCTAAGTTGATTTTGGTCATTTGGTATTATCACAGTAACAGAAAACAAACTAGAACATTCTTCTGCAAAAGAAACCAATCCTTAGAGAGCTATTTAACCTAGCTATTCATCATCCCGTAGCTGCTCTGTGATGTAGCTGGGTAAACATCAGTCTGTTTTTTTAACCAAGAGGCAGGATCCAGAAGGGGGCAGTAAGGAGGGGTTCAGGAACACAAAATTAGATTTGATATAGAAAAGGAAGGGGACAATAGGTGAACTTTCTACACTAAATTGAATATCTTGAGGGCAAAGAACAAAGGCTTTTGTCCTTATCTTTCTTGCTCCATGGCTAAGCAAAGTCCTGATTGTAGTTATTAGTAGATAAAGTAGATGAGTAAATGAGAACAAGGGGCCAGTTTTTACAGGAATGAAAGTGAGACTCCCTTTTAAAAAGTATTTATTTATTTTATTATATATACAGCCTGCATATATATACCTGCACACCAGAACAGGGCACCGGATCTTGTTGTAGATGGTTGTGAGCCACCATGTGGTTGCTGGGAATTGAACTCAGGTCCTCTGGAAAAAGCATCCAGTGCTCTTAACCTCTGAGCCATCTCTCCAGCTCCCAGCCCTTTTCTATATGTGACTTATTATCAGGAGTTGGCAGATTTGTGTTGTCCCATGCTGACCTCCAACTCCATATGTAGGTGAGGGTGACCTTGAACTTCTGCTTCCACTTCTCATGTGCTGGGACTAAGCATTTTTCTTTTCTTTTAATAAAAGTTTGAGACTGGAAAAAGTTCATGGGTTAAGAGTACTTACTCTTTTTCCAGAGAACCTGGGTTCTCTTCCCAGTACCCACATGGTAGCTCCTAACTATAACTATAGGTCTAGGGGTGTAACTCCAGTTATGATGAAGGATGTCTGTGGGCACCAGGCATGTTCATGGTATACAGACATGCAAGTAAAAATAAATTCTTTTTTAAGAAAAAGTTTGTTGAGTTGAGTGGCATGCTCATGGTGGTTTAGACAGTCTGTCTGTCCTGCTAGGAAGTATTTACGATCCCTGTCTTTCTTTCTTCCTCAGCTCTGTTACTCCGAAGCCGGGTAGTCAAACCTGCTTATGTCTCAGCATTTCTCCAGGACCAGCCTACCCCAGGATGGCATGGCACACAGCACATTCACCTATCACCAAGCCATCATTGTATGTTTTCTGGGATGATGCTTTCTAAACAGTGTTATTTACTATTTTAAGTGCATGAGTGTTTTGCCTGCTTTTCTGTCTGGGCACTTGTCTGCCTGGTGCAGAATCTAGAAGATGTTGGATTCTAGAACTGGAGTTACAGACAGTTGTGCACTGTTACTGATGCTTCAACCATCTTTACCT
Source organism: Sigmodon hispidus (assembly GCA_004025045.1). Lineage (NCBI taxonomy): Eukaryota > Metazoa > Chordata > Mammalia > Rodentia > Cricetidae > Sigmodon > Sigmodon hispidus. Next base: position 276,386 of record PVIH01000901.1, read on the forward strand.
GGATAATTATTATACATTCGGCAGGTCTTGGTGTCTCTCAGGGAGTCTTTCCTGTCTGTTAGGTTAAATAAAGGCCTAGTTTACACTTCTGGACAGACAGTACAAACATGAGTGATGCCATTTGTATTCACAGAGAATTTTCTGGCCTAACTTCAAAATTTGTTTAGCTAATGGAGAAGAGCCAATCATGTATAAAGTCTTATCTTGTGGACTGACTCATGCATTTATAGCTGAAAATTTTTTAGGTTGATTAAGACCATAAAAAATTTCCTAGATAAATTCTGTATACATATCCATATTAGGAAATCTGAACATGAATAATGAGTTAATTGTATTTCCATTTTTAAACTGTGGAGAGAGAAATAGTTATTTTTGTTTTGTTGGTACGAAAATTGCTTTGTAGTCCAGGCTAGCCTCAAACTTGCAGTGTTCTTCCTGAAATTGTAGTTTTTTATTGGCCCTTTTGTTGTTAGTGAATTCTTTTGAGCTAGATCTGACACTGTAGCTGGCCTAGAACTCAGTAAGTATTCCAGACTAGCACAGTCCTCCTGCCTCAACCTCTATGTGCCACGATTACAGGTATGTGCTGTTATGCCTGGCTACTGAGATCAGTATTTGTAAAGCGTCTTGGTTTTTATTTCCTCTCAGTCCTCCCCAGTTCTTAAGTCGGCCACTCACAGTTACACCTGGGTGATGAGATGTTAGAGCTTTTGGGTTTGTATGCCTTTTAAAATCTTTTTGGTTTTGACCAGTTTTTGGTTCTGGAGTACATTGGACTGAAGAAAGCCCCCTACAGTTGTATGCATACATCTTCATGTATATGTCCATGCGCATTTTTCTGTCATGTTCTCTAAAGAGTTTAGAGCCTCTTAGAAATGCTTAGAGCCACTGGAAAGTGCTGGCACAAGCCTTTAATCTCAGCACTTGGGAGGCAGAGGCAGGCGGATCTCTGTGAGTTCAGGGCCAACCTGGTCACAAATTGAGTTCTAGGACAGCCAGGGCTATTACACAGAGAAATTCTGCCTCAAATAAAAGGAAGAAAAGAAAGAAAAAGGAAATGCTTAGAACCTGTGTTGTTTTTCACTTGTCTAAAAGCAGCTGGTTTAAGCCATTTTTAAAACATGCTACATTGTCCCCAGAGATTAGACGGCGATTAGTATTATTATTTTAAAGAGGTTCATTAGTGATCACTAAATTACATTCATGAGACTGCCTTAATCCCACAGATACTTAGCCTGCCTTCCTGCCTTTAAGAAAGTGTGTCTTCCTTGGATCCCACTCCCCCTAGAGAAACACTTGACTCAGTCTTGATGTTTCGGGGAGAAAACTGGGTTTTCCAAGAATGGAGGCTGAACTAAGCAATATTGGAACCGTAGGACCTTGGGATCACCTCCCATGGGGGGGATGAGGAGATGTGGAGAAGAAAGAATGACCTGATATGGTGGGAGGGGGAAGGGACCTTGATTAAGGATTACAGGAATAGACAATGTGACTTCTTTATTCATAATAAAAAAAAATTAAAAGATTAAGAAAAAAAAGAAAAAAGGAAGTGTGTCTTGTGCTCAGAGACAAAATATGTGCCATCTGATTCTGAGTTCAAGATGGATCTGCTCTGCATACAATTACCACTCTGACTATTTTAGTAATCATGTGATTGGTTGAAGTGTTTGTCCTTTGTCAGCTTTGTGAATCTCTCTGTTTTGTAGCTGGTTCCAGGGCTGCATCTCTCCACTGGACTAGCGAGAGGGTTGTCAGCGTTTTGCTCTTGGGCCTACTTCCAGCTGGCTACTTGAGTCCCTGCTCTGTGGTGGACTACTCCCTGGCTGCAGCCCTCACCCTGCACGGTCACTGGCAAGTACAACAGTCCCGCCACATTGTCTGTTTGCTGCAAGCCTGTCTGTTTGTAACATTGAAATTCTCAAGACTTCTAGAAAACTTAAAAACATACCAACAACTAAGAGTGAGCAAATAAATCTGGGTATGTGGGTAGTTTATTAATATTTAAGTTTTTTTGAGTCAGTGTAGCCTAGGCTACCCTTAAACTTGAAATTGTCTTGACTCAGCCTCAAGTGCTGGGATTGCATATGTGTACTTCTGTATTAGCTGCTTTTCAATTGCTGTGAAGAGACACTATGACCAAGACTTTATTTGGGGCTCACGGTTTCAAAGGCTGAGTCCATGACTGTCCTGTTGGGGCGCATGACAGCAGGCAGGGCTCTAGAACCATAGCTGAGAGCTCTCATCTCAATCTGTAAGTGGAAGACAGAGAGAGAGAGAGAGAGAGAGAGAGAGAGAGAGAGACAGAGAGACAGAGAGAGAGACAGAGAGACAGAGAGAGAGACAGAGAGAGAGAGCGCAAGCATGTGCGCACTGGGAATGGTGAGAGGCCTTTGAAACTTCAGAGGCCATCCCTAGTGACACCTCCAGCAAGACCACACCTCAGTCCTCCCCAAAGAGTTCCACCAACTGGGGACCAAGTATTTAAATATATGCTCCTGTGGAGGCCTTTCTCATTCCACCACCTCAGCCAGCAAGCCCTTCATGTGTCCTTCTGCCTGTTTGAACTTAGGGTTTGTAAAGCTGAGTTTTTACAGATAGAGTCTCTTGTAGCCAAGAGTAACATTGAACTCCTGACCCTCCTGCCTGCACCTGTCCTGGGATCATAGACCTGTGTCATCTAGTCTAGCCTTTCTTCTGTACACTTCTTTGAGACTGGGTTTTATTCTGTGTCCTGGCTGATCTAGTACTTAGTAGGTTAGGTGTTCTTGAACTCAGGGACCTCTGCCTCCCTTGTCCTGGGATTACAAGTGTGCACCACCACTGGACCTGGCTCTTCCTCTTGCTATATGAATTATTGTTAGTCCATTGTGTTCTTAGTTATTCAGGCCCCATAGCTGGTCACCGTCCTTAGTAATCTCTAAATTGACCCCTTTTGTGTTTGATGCCAATAGCAGCAGCCCCAATGATCCTGTGAAAATGTTGTTTATTTGTTTGTCTGTTTTGGTTTTTCAAGACAGGGTTTCTCTGAGTAGTTTTGGAGCCTACCCTGGAACTCACTCTGTAGACCAGGCTGGCCTCAAACTCACAGAGATCTGCCTGCCTCTGCCTCCCAATTGCTGGGATCAAAGGCATGAACCAACAGAATCTGGCTAGATCTTGTTAAAACGAGAAAAATAATCTCTTTCTCCTTTGCCCAAACTAAAAGAATTCTTAAAGTTTTATACAGATTCTTGATGTTCTATTAAATGTCCAGTCGTCCTATTCTAGGCTGAAGCAGGAAGGTTACTAGTTGAAGTCAGCTAGGGCAATAACAGCGAGACCTTGTCTGTATTAAACACTTAACATTTTCAGGTGTGGTAGAAAGAACACAACTGTAATCCCCACATTTGCTGAGGTAGGGTCAGTTTGAGTTCAAGGCCAGTCTGTGCTATCTAGTGAGTTCAGGTTCATCCTGGCCAATAGTGTGAGATCTTGTCTCAAGAAACCAAAATAAGGGTCTAGAGAGGTGGCTTAGCAGTTAAGAGCACTGGCTGCTCATCCAGGGGACCTGCGCTCAATCCCCTGCACCCACATAGTAGCTCTCACCTGTCTGTAACTCCAGTTCCAGGGTTTCTGACACCCTTGACATACATGCAGGCAAAAAACCCAAACAAACAAACAAAAACCCAATGAGTGTAAAATAAAAATGTAATATATATATATATATATATATATATATATATACATACACACACACACACACATATACACACACACACATATATATGAAACCAAAATAAAGCAAGGTAAAATAAACATACTGCTCTGCGAGTCTTTAACACCACCATTCGGACACACACACACACACACACACACACACACGCACGCCCGCACGTTTCCTCACACTCTCTGGTTTTGTCTGAAACTATTAGTAGTTATGTACTTGGCTTGTTCCCCATCCTAGGACAGTTAACACTGCACTCTGAGCAGAGCCTTCCCTAAGCACTCCTCAGTTCTTACATTTGTCATCTTCTCCCTGTTTTTCTTAGGGTCACTCACCACCTTCCTGTTATATCCTGTGTTTACTGTCTTGGCCTTTGTCCCTTCCCACCCTTCTCCTCTATAATTGAGTTGTTACAGTGTTTGTCTAGCATTTGTGAGGCTCTGTGTTCTCTCCCTACCATCCAGGCAGGGTAGTGCTTACCTGAAATCCAGCACTGGGGAGGAGGAGGAGGCAAAAGGGTCAGAAGTTCAAAGTCATCCTTAGCAACATAGCAGATGTGAAGGAGGCCAGCTTGGGATACAACACAGCAAGATCTCATTTCAAAAAACAAAACTGTAACAATAACAAAACAAAACAAAATGTGTCTGTATTAAAACGTATACAAGAATGTCATAGCACATTACTTAAATTAGTTAAAAGTGAAAACCATCCATGTAGCCAATAATACAGAGTATTATTCAGCCACATAAAGGAATGGAATACTGAGGTGTACTGCAATATGGGTGAATGTTGAAAGCAAAAGCATGCTGAATAGAGAAGTATGACATGAAAGGAATGCCCTGCAGGGTACTGCTTGTATAAAATGCCAGAATAGGCAAATCATTGAGTGTGTATGTAGTGAGTGGGCTAATGGCTAATGCTTCTTTTTGAGTGTGTGAAATGTTCTAGAATTCTAGAACAACTGAATTGTATACCTTTAAAAACCTGAAATTTGTTGAGTGTGGTGGCCCATGGCTTTCATCTCAGCACTCAGGAGGCAGTAGCAGGCAGATCTCTAGGTTTGAGGCTAGTCTGGTCTGAGAGTGAGTTGCAGGACAGCCACAGCTACACAGAAAAACCCTCTTTCAAAGAAAAACCCTCAACAACAAAAACCCCCACTAAACAAACAAACCAACCCAACAGCTATAGACATAGTCAGACAGGTCACTCCTTACTTAGGGTACTTTCTGCTTCAAACCTGCTAAGTGTTTCCTTTGGGCACTCTGCAGTCCTGCCCCTACTTTGCTAAGGTTTTTACTCACAGATGCCAGCCTCATTAACTTCCTACTGTTGTTGCTCAGAGATGCCAGGGTCCTTGTCATTTGTTTGGGTGTTCTTCTCTTTCAGATCACCCACCCTAAGGTGTTTGCTCATGCTGCAGATGTAGGTGCTCAGTTTCTCTGTTTCACTAGAGTGTCTGTTTCCACAAAGGGAGCATTTGTTATCTGTTGTGACATGTTCTGGCATACAGTACCTGCTTAGTAAATTCTGCATGAGTGAAGATTCCATAGAACATTTGCTTTAGTTAAAAATAAAAAGATTTTATAGGTAGAGGAACATTTAGTTACTAGATAACTAAGGCTCTGAAAATTAAGTCCACAGGATGAGCTCTCTATTACATATTAGCAACTCTTGATTGCATTTTGGTTTCCACTGTTGTTGGGTTTTTGTTTATTTTTTATTATGAGTTACTTTAGCTAGTTTTCTCAAAATATAGAAATCCACCTGTGAAAGTGTGTATACAGAATCCCTGGAAGAGGCAAACAGTTATTGGAGTTACATAAAGACTTTGTGTTTTGGGGCTAGTGGGGTCATGACTTGTCTGTATGGCCTCTAACTGCCCTTTGCTGTCACTTTCTTCTCTTTAGGGGCCTTGGACAAGTGGTGACTGACTACGTTCATGGGGATGCACTACAGAAGGCTGTCAAGGCAGGCCTCTTGGCAGTTTCAGCTTTGACCTTTGCTGGGCTTTGCTATTTCAACTACCACGATGTAGGCATCTGCAGAGCTGTGGCCATGCTGTGGAAGCTCTGACCTCTTTGGTGCAAAACCTTAGATTGTATGCCTCTTCACCTCTGCTCTATCGATGCCATTCAGCTCACAATGAGGAGGGAATGAAGGATAAGTCCGTTGATGGGCAGAATTTCTTCTAATTACATGGTTATTTTCAGAATTCATTTGTTGAGGAAAAGGTTTGAGAGGAGTTAGGTTAACTGGTCATGAGTCCGGGTTCCATATTCCACTGAGTTTGTGGTTGCCCGCCCACTCGACTCATGGTATAA
>PVIH01000902.1:0-15000 GCA_004025045.1 Sigmodon hispidus
ACACACACACACACACACACACACACACACATGTTTCTTTCCTGCAGGACTTCCCTGAGATTTCATTATGTTCACTGTGGTTCATTACAAAGACAGTGTCACCAGCGGTGTGTTGGCGAACACTTTTATTCCCAGCACTCAGGAGGCAGAGTAAGACAAATCTCTGTGAGTTCAAGGTCATCTTGGTCTACAGAGCAAGTTCCAGGACAGCCAAGGCCTCACATAGAAGCCCTCTCTTGAGAAACAAACAAACAAGAAAAGCAACAGCAACAACAAAAAAGGCAGTGTCCTAGTTAGGGTCACTAAGGCTGTGATGAAGCACCATGACTAAAAATAGCTTGGGGAGGAAGCAGAGAAGATGGGAACCTGGAGTCAGGAGCTGATGCAAAGGCCATAGAGGATGCTGCTTACTGGCTTGCTCCTCATGGTTTGTTCAGTCTGCTTTCTTACAGAACCCAGGATAAGCCCACAATGGCCTGGGCCCTCCCCAATGAATCACCAATTAAAAAATGTCCTATAGGCTTGCCTACAACTGTATTTTATAGAGACTTTTTTCAGTTGTGGCTCCTCTTCTATCATAAATGCAGCTTGTAACAAGTTGACATAAGACTAGCCAGTACATACAGTATGTTAGCAGGAGAGCACGTGGTGCTGTAGGTGGAAGTTTCTCTGTCCTTTCTGGACCCTCGATCCAAAGGAATCTCTCCCACCTATGGTCCTGCAACTGTTTATAAAATAGTCATTCAGAGGCTTATATTGCTTACAAACTGTTTGGCCTATGGCTCAGGCTCATTACCAACTAGCTCTTAGAACTTAACCTATTTCTATTAATTTATGTCTTGCCACATGGCTTGTGGCTTTATCTGTGTTTCATTACATCTTGCTTTCTGGGTGACAGCCTGCAGCATCTCTTTGTCTACACCCTTCTTTGTCTTCATCTCTGCTTGGGTTTTCTGGTTTCCTCTAAGCTGCCTTGCCATAGGCCAAAACAGCTTCCTTATTTAAAAATGGTAATAAAGTATATTCACAGCATACAGAAAGACATCATACATCAGTTTGTTTAGCATGTTTGGGGCCCCAGCATGTTTGATTTCCAGCACTGCTAAACAAACAAATTAATATTACTTTGGGATATTCCCAAAAGCATGCGATGGAGTAAACATGCTTTTGGGAATGCATGGCAGCCTGCTATAGACACTATTTATTGCCTATTGGAGAATGTACTTTTGAAGTTTTAATCTGGAGAACTGTGATGGCTGTTCTTGGTTGTTAACATGACTTCATCTGGAATTAAAACCCAAATGGCTGGACACATCTGTGAGAGATTTTTTTCTTAATCATTTAAGTGGGAAGACCCACTTTTAATGTGGATCTTTGAAGTGTGAAGATACACTTTTAATTCAGATCTTTAGAGCTGGGAAGTTCTACCTTTAATCTGGGCCACACCTTCTGCTGGCAGCCTTAGAAAGAACACGGAAGCAGGAAGCTTGCACTCTCTTTGCCAGATTGCTCTGGCTGGCAAGTCCATTCCTTCACTTAGAACCTACTTTTTTAGGATTTCAGCATACACTGGAGACCAGCTGAGACATCAGCCCATTAGTATATATTGATATATAATATAATAAATTGTTAATATGTTAATGGAAATAATTATATATTAATATAATAGCTATTCATTCTATAAATTTTGTTCCTCTAGAGAGCCCTGACTAATATAAGAACATAATGTGATTAAAACTATGTAATTCAAAACTGGGCATATTAATACATGCCTATAATCACAGCACTTGGGAGGTAAAGACAGGATAATTAGAAGTTCAAAGTCATCCTCAGCTGAATAGCAAGTTAATAAGGCTAACCTGGGCTACACGAAACCTTGTCTCAGTCAATTCCAGTCATGAAGTACAGAGATTTTTCTTTCCCTCACACAGGTGAAGCCATTTTACGGGCTTCTGAATGCTTTGTGCTCTTGTGTTGTAAGGAGATCTATTGCTCACGAGATTTCCATCATGCTGTAGTTGGTGGAATTACATGTAATATACTTGATGGACTACTATTAGTATGGGATTCCATGGTTCCAACTGATAGCCAATCCCTTAGGCTTCCTCTCATTTTCTTAGCATAGATGCTGTTTTAACAATGCCTTTGAATGCAAACATTTAGAAATGAAATTCTGGGGTATATGTATGCCCACACCTAGCTTCTTTGCCAAAATTTGTTAGTAACAGCATCACTACCACCATCACCATCACCACCACTACCATAATCACCATCACCACCATCATGACCACCGTCACTACCATCATCACCATCTCCATCATCACCATCATGACCACCATCACCATCATCATGACCACCATCACCATCATCACCATCTCCATCACCACCACCATCATCACCATCACCACTGTCCACATCATCACCACCATCACTTCTATCATCATCATCATCATGATCACTATGATCTTCCTCTTTGGCCTCTTGTAAGAGACAGCACTGGCTGTGGGGCTCCATCTGCATTTGCTCTGTCCTGTTGCCTTTTCAGGTCCAGAAAAGCAACTTAGGAAAGAAGAATTTATTTTGGCTCATGGTTGGCTGATGGAGGTACTGTTGGGACTGGGGGGATGTCTTCATGAGTGATGTATGTTGTTATACAAGCATGAGGACCTGAGTTTAGATCCCAGTACCCACATAAAACTAGGCATGGCAATGCCAACCCCTGACCTCAGCCCTGGGTGGATGGAGACAGTGGACTGGATGCCATAGGCCAAACAGTCTAACTTAAATAGCCAGCTTTAGATTGAATGAGAGATCCTGTCTTAAAAATAAGGTAAAGAAGTGGTTGGGGCCTGGCCTGGTGTCACATACCTTTAATCCCAGCACTGTAGAAAGCAGGGCATATGTATCCAGTCTGGGAACCCAACCCGTGGGGTGGAGCTGCTCAAATTCAGGGTTGGCTCTTGGTTCTGCTAAGTCTCTCTGGGAAAACTCTCCCAGACAGGGGTGTGTCCCTCAGTGACTCCATTTCAGTCAGGTTGAAGTCGATGGCATCCTCACAATGTTCTTTCCCTAGTGTCCTATTGAGGGGCTTGTCTTTTTCTTCCTCTCAATAAAGTTCCACTTAAAAAAATTAAAAGAATTGGGCTAGGTGGCACATGCCTTTAATCTCAACACTTGGAAGGCAAAGGCAGGTGGTTCTCTGTGAGTTCGAAGCCAACCTGGTCTACATTGTAAATTTCTGGCCAATCAGGGCTACATAGTGAGACACTGCCACAGTGCTATGGGTTGGGCCCAGGGCCTGACACATGCTGGGCAAAGCTCTCTACACTGAGCCCAACCCAGCCCTCAGGACAGTAACATGTTGCCACGGGCTTGTGCAATGCCTTTTGAAGACATTTGATTGACACATAGCAATGGTGTGTATTTATGGTGCACAGTGTGATTATTCCCTACAGGAATACTTCAGTACCAAGCATGGTGATCAAATCCAGGTGGGCGATACACGCAGTTCCTCAAATGGTCTTTGTGTGTGTGTGTGTGTGTGTGTGTGTGTGTGTGTGTGTGTGTGTGTGTGTGTGTGGAGAGAGAGAGAGAGAGAGAGCGCTTGGGAATTCTAGTCTAGGCAGTGATGTGCGGCATAGTCATTGTCAACAACCTTTGCCATACTGGGCTGTGGAACTGACTTTTCCTGTCTGGTGGGTTTTGTGTTTGTTTTTCTCCAGTGCTGGGGATGGAACCCAGGGCCTTGGGCATGCCAGGCACATATTCTGCTACTGAGCTCCACCCCAGCCCCTAACTGTGTTTTCTTAACTTATTTTCCAGTCTCTCTCTCTCTCTCTCCTTCTGGTAGTCCTCCATGCCAGAGTCTTGCATCCACTCCCAGATGCCTGCTTAAAGATTCGTTTATTGTTTTGTGTATGTGTGTGTGTGTGTGTTTACACATGCACACATGCCAAAAGAGGGAATTGGATGGCCTGAATCTAGAGTTACAGGTGATGGTGCTGGGAACCGAGTTCTAGTCCTCTGGAAGAGCTGCCAGTACTCTCAATGGCTGAGCAAGCTGTCCAGGCTCCACCCTGACTGTCTTATACAAGAGCCGGAAGAACATGTCTTTGCTAAAGGGCTGAGGGTTAGGGCAAGGGTGGGCTTTTATATGCTCCCATAGCAGAGCCTGACTCATTCTGATTCCCTGTGTCTGAGTGGCAGAGGACAAGCTCTCAGGTGGGCCTTCTTCCTCTTCGTCCTCAAGCTGTTTGCACAGGGGCCAAACATTGTGACCAGCTGGAGACATGGCTCCAAAGTTAAGAGCACTGTCTGTTCTTGCAGAGGACCCAGGTTCGGTTCCCAGCACCCACACGGTACCTCACAACTCAGTTCTAGGGGATTCAGTTTCCTCTTCTGACCTCCAAGAGCACTAAGAACACAAGGGCAAACACATGGTGCACAGTCGTGCAGGACAATCACTTATACGCATAAAATAAAAATACACATTTTTAGCTGGGTATAATGGCACATGCTTTTTATGGGAGGCAGATGCAGTCAGATCTCTGTAAGTTCAAGGCCAGCCTGATTTATAGAGTGAGTCCTAGGACAGCCAGCGCTCCATAGTGAGACCCCGTCTCAGAAAACAAGAAAAAACAAAGCAAAGCAAAACAAAAGCAAAACAACGACAGAAAACAAAACAAAACCATCTTTTTAAAACCTCCACACGCCATTCAAAGTTAGCCTTAAATCTTAAATTGTCAAATTAGTTTTTACAACTTCATTTGTATACATGCCCAGGAGACAAAATGTCTTAGCTCCCTTCCCTATTGTCCACACTGTTATTTTTAAAAATTATTTTTATTTTACGTGTGTGGGTGTTTGTCTGTGTCTGTATACATGTATCACACGTGTGCGATACCCAAGGAAGTCAGAACTCCTGGAATCAACCTGGAAGAGCAGCCGGGGCTCTAACTTCTGAGCCAGGCCTTCCTCTTACTTTTTTTTTTTTTTTTTAAACTTTATTTATTTATTTGCCTTGGTGTTTGCCTGGAACTGGAACTACAGACAGTTGTGAGCTGCCATGTGGGTGCTGGGAATCGAACCCGGGTCCTCTGGAAGAGCAGACGGTGCTCTTAACCGATGAGCCATCTCTCCAGTCCCCTTCCTCTTACTTTCTCCTTAACCTTCTTCCTCCACAATGCTCCCTGAGCCTTGGAGGGGAGAGTATAAACAATTTATTTGTTCGTTTGTTTTAAATTTATTTATTCTGGGTGTTTGTATGTGTGTGGGAACTTGTGGGCCAATGCTCTCCTACGATTATGTGGATCTCATACAAGCCAGGACAGCCTCAGTCTCACCATGTAACCAAGGCTGGTCTTGAACTCCTCTCAAGTGTTTGTGAAGTGCTGGAGATCCCAGCCAGGGATCTGTGCCTGCCAGGCAGCCCTCTGCACACCCAGCTGTACACCCTAACCCTGCTTTTCTTTTTAGCATGAAACTCCTCATCCTCACTGGCATGCTTTGTAAACATCTCAGATGCAGTGTTTCAGCTCATGACTCTCTTCTTCAAACCTGTGCTCCTCAGATGGCCTGAACTCCAAAAACACATTATTCTAGTGCGCTCATTGGGACCACACTCTCCCTTCTTAGCACTGCACACAGTCACTTGCTCCTCAAGAAATGCTGCTTTTTACAGGTGCTAGGCTGTCCCCACCCTCCCCATTCCAGCCACACCATAGCACCAATGGTCCTCTTCCCATGGGAAAAACATGCTGTCTACACAGGGCTCCAGGTGCCTGTTGGCTCTGGGCTCCTCCCTCCCAAATGCCCTTCTTCCACGTCACTTCCTGCACACCCTACCCTGTCAGAATCCCTGCTGTCTCTCTTGCTTGACTCCATGGTCCGCTTGCGTTTCCTGGGTGGCCTTGTCCCTGTCTCAGATGCACTCCCTGTCTCCATCACAGTGCCCTCAGCCGAGACTTGCAGCCAGGGCCTGCTCATAGCCCAATGGCACCTGCACCTGTGTCCTGCACCTCTGTGTGTGGTGATACATTGTGTATCAAATAAAGATTGCCTGAAGATCAGAGAGACAGAGAAATAAGCCAGAGTTCAATCAGTGGTGACACACACTTTTAATCTTAGCACTGGGGTGGGAGGGGGAGATCGGGCCTAGCCTGGACTACATGAGAGTGATCCAGTCCAAAACAGAAATAGAGCCAAGCAGTGTGCACACCTTTAATCCCAGCACTTGGGACCTCAGGCCTCTGCTCCCAGTACTTAGGAAGCACAAATGCCTTTAATCCAACCTCAGCACTTGGAAGGTTGAGACAGGAAGTGATATGGCTAGGCAGAGAAAGGGAAATAAGACAGGAGGACAGGAGGTGTGACCCCCCCCCACTTCCACTATGGTCTAGCCTTTGCTTCCCCATTGAGTCTGAGGATCTGTGGAGTTGTGTGGTGAGAAATGGCTGTGGCTTGTTCCTCTGTCTCTCTGACCTTTTAGCATTTGCCCCAATACCTGGCTCTGGGTTGGTTTTTATTATAAGATCAATTAGGATTCGTGCAACATCTGTGTGCTTGTCCAGCAGTACCTCAGTCTTTATTCCTGTACCTCTGTGCTTGTGTCCATCACCTCCTAGGTGCCCAGGTCACAGATGTTGCCTTGTCTTTGCTGCCTCTGCACACAGTCCTCCTACCCAGTCCCGAGGCTCCCGATTTCACTGTCGGGCTCTAGTCAGTGTTCTTGTCATCCCCTGCCACACTGGCCTGGCCATCATCAGCTCCTGACTGACATTGCTGTGTCTTCAGGTAGGTCTGAGTCCGCATGCCTGCCTGGAGTGTGTCTCCCTTTTGTGAGTCTGACCTGTTGTGGCTCACAATGGTGGCTTCTTAAACATTCAAATCTTTTAGATTTGTTTATTTTATTATTTTATGTGTATAAGTGTCTTGCTTGCATGTATGTATGGGTTCTACATGCATGCCTGGTACCCTTGGAGGTCAGAAGAAGGCATCGGATCCTCTAGAACTGTAATTATGGACAGTTGTGAGCCAGCATTGTGGGCTTAAAAAAAAAAAGAGCATGCATGTGTGTACAGGTTTGTGGGTGGACACGTGCATGGTATGGGTGGACACATGTATGTGTATGTGAAACCAGAGGTCAGCTTCAGGTGTCATTTCTCAGGAGGCACCCACCTTATTTTTTCAGACAGGGTGTGTGTCTCTGGGATGTGGGTTCCAACTAGGCAAGGGAACACCAGTGAACAAGCTCAGGGGTTTGCCTGTCTCAGCCTTGCCCAGCACTGAGATTACATGTGCATGTCTGGCTCCCCTGCCCTATATGTGTGTGTGTACGTATACATATTCACATGTCCATGGACACATAAGTGTGGAGGGGTGTGCACATGTGTAAATGTGTGTGGTTGACATCAGGGGTCTTCTTTGACCACCCTTCACTTTTTTGCTAAGGCAGAGTCATGCATCTAGAACTCATGGATTAAGTGAGTCTAGCCGGCCAGTTTACTAACACTGGGGTCACATTTACATGGTGCTGGAGATTTGCACTCTGCCTTCACACGTGTGGCAAGTACTTTGCCTGCTAAATGTCTCCCCGGCCCATGGCTGGTTTTTATGTGGGTTGTGGAGTTCAAGCTCAGATCCTTAGGCCTCGTCTCAGTCTGCACACACCCCTAGCTGTCACACGCTGTCCCAGCTGGCCTTCTGTTCTTCAGCCCACAGTTAGCCTCTGGCCTCAGCTGTGTAAATGCTGGAACCCCAGCATGGACCACCATGCCTGGAAAGTTTGGAGGCTTTTGTGAGAGGAGGTAGAGGAAGCACCTGCTCTCCCTCTCCCCGTATTTGCCTGGGATTCTACCAGCAGGGCGGCCACCTTGAGCCTCCGAGGGTGGCCTTGAGCCAGGATAAACCCCTTTGGCTCTTTCGCCACAGACCATGAGTTTGCCTCTCCCCCCACCTTGCCCACCACGTGAGACAGCTCCTGTCTGTCCCTCCTGTGCTGTCCTGGCTCTGCACACAGCCTCACTTTGTCCTCAGCCCCCCCCCACCTGCTGTAGATGGTGGGCCAGATTTCCTCATGTGTGAGGTGTGGGGTGACACCCACAGATCCTGGCCTGTTCCTGCCTTAGTGCTGACATACCATATCTATCTTATTTTTACCACTCCTCTGGTTATGTAACACATTGTCTGTTTTATGTGTTGTTCAAGGTTTCTATCATCCCCTGATTACTAAATTGTGAGTTTTGTTGTGAAAAGGATTTTACCAATACCTCCAAGGGCCTGGCACATAGTAGGTGCTCAGTTAATATTAGTCCAATGTTAATGGCTGTGAGAAGTTAGGCCCCTCCCTGGTTCCTCTAGCCCCCAGAGTTCTCTGAGTTCCTTGCATGGTGTTTGTGATCAGTATGGTTTTGTTGTTGTTGTGGGGCTGCCTGAGAAATGTCCCCATTCCTCATGTTGGTCATTTGGGGTGTCTTCAGCAGAGCACCTGACACATGGCAGGACACCTGGGGTTCTGTGGGGCCTTTTGGCTTTTATTTTATTATTTTTTTAATCTCATATAACTCAAGTTGTCCTTGAATTCACTATGTGGCCAAGGCTGGCCACAGATGAGCCTCTTGCCTCTCGAGGAGTGATAGGCCTGGCTCACAGCTCTGTAAGACTTTAACTGGTAGCTGGTCAGCTCTGAGCCTTTCTCGGTGGCCTTTCCTCAGTGTCCATTCTGAATCCATCCTCAGGGTTGGGATACCTTTAGTGCAGGTCCCCCCAGCTGTGGCACAGTGCCATCTTTTGGAGCCCCTGCCTGATCACTTCCTGTAGCAAATGGGACTTTCACACCAGCAAGCTGGGACCTGGGCCTGGCCTGGGCTCCCATCAGGGCAGCAGAGGCTGTCTGAAGGTCAGAGATATGCCTTGGCCAGATTTTTTGTTTTGTTTCCTTCTGGGCCCTCTGAGGGGAGAAAAGAGATTCTGTGCATCCCTGATGGCTCAGGGGGGACTCCTGCAGTGGCTCATCCCTCCCACTTCCTCTGGGAACACTAATATGGTGTCTAAGCTGGTTGTGAATCAGGGATCTTCCTGCCTCCATTTCCTGAGTAGCTGGGCTCCTAGACCTCTGCCATCAAGATTGATGAGATTCTGAGAGCATGGCAGATTTCTGCCTCCGAGGGCTTATGCTTTGAGGGAAGCAAACCACATTGAACTAAGTGGGCCAAGTTTTTCGGAGCTGTTAAGGAGATACAGTGTTGGGCAGAAAGACAGGAAAGGTCTCAATTTTGATGACGTTTTGGGAGCGGGGTAGGCCAGGCCAGCTAGGCTTTCCCCGAAGTCACTCCCTAAGTGCCAACTTCTGAGTGTCCAGATGTGAAGCCCCACCAGCAGGCTTAGCTCCCCCCGCCCCCCAACAAGCCTGACAACTGCTGGTCCTCCTGGGCCCCCGGACAGAGGCCAGGTCTTTGGGGAAAGCGGGCTTGCCAGGTCTGTCTCCAGTAGTAGCTCTGGCTCTTTTGCCAGGCCTCAGATGGTACCTCAGCCTGGAGCTGCACCCCTCCCAGGACAGACCCATTCTCGGTTGATGCCCCAGCTCTTTCTCAACCTGATTTTAGAGGTCACTTCCTCCAAGGCCGCAAATAAGTGTTCCCACTGCAACCCGTGCCAGCCATCACTTTAGGACGCTCCCAGAGAGGCCTAAGATCATGCCTGTCCGGTTGGCCGCCGCATCCCCAGCGCCCAACACAGCCAAGGGGAATGAATGAATTGCGCCTGGCAAGGACTTGGCCTGGTTCACGTCCGATTTTCCGGGCCCTCCCCACCCACGCCGCCAAGGATGGGAGGATGGATCCGCGGAGAGGGTGGCGCGGCGACCTCTGGGGCATCCCGGGAGAGCCAACAGGAAAGAAAGGGGGAGCCTCCATGCAGGGTGCGCGCCCGGCGGGTGCTGGGCGGGAGGTGGCGCCGGGCGCTGAGTGGCGGCTCCGAGTCCACCCCTGGCGCGCCGGTGCGGGCGGGAGGCGGGGAGCGCAGGGGCGGCGGCGGCGCAGCGGCAGCGAGCATGTGCTGCGCAGCCCAGTAACCAGGGACGACCGCGGCTACTGAACGCCGGCGGCTGCGGCGCCCAGCCCAGCGCAACTCCGCGCCGTGGCCGCCTGCACCGCCAAGGCCTGGCCCACGCCGTCCGGTCCCAGAGGCCCCCTCGAGCCGCCAGCCGCCACCGCGCAGCTCGCCGGAGCCCCGCGCACGGCTCCCGCGGGCACGGCCAGACAAAGGCGCGGCCCCGGCCCGGCCCAGCCCGGCCTGCCGGTCTCCGAGCGCCCCGGCCCGACCCAGCCGCTCCCGCTGGGCCCCCCAAGTGGGTCCGGCCCGAGGAGCGGGGGCCGTGGCCGCCGAGCATGGGGAAATCCAACAGCAAGTTGAAGCCTGAAGTTGTGGAAGAGCTGACCAGAAAAACCTACTGTGAGTGCGCCCCGATCCCCGATCCCCGATTCCCCCGTGGAACCACGACCTTCCCTCCGCCCTTCCCGGCCGCGCCCCTGCCCCGCACCTGGCCCATTGTTCTACCCGCGCCCCCGCCCCGGGCCCTGGCAGGATGTCGCCT
Organism: Sigmodon hispidus; assembly: GCA_004025045.1. NCBI lineage: Eukaryota > Metazoa > Chordata > Mammalia > Rodentia > Cricetidae > Sigmodon > Sigmodon hispidus. Next base: position 10,592 of record PVIH01000902.1, read on the forward strand.
GTCAGCGTGCGCTAGGGACCATCCCAGGTACTCAGGGCATCCCCAGCCCACCCGTGGCCCCCTTCAGTCCTAAGGGCTCTGGCTGTGCAGGGTAGTGGAGGGCGGGGGGCGGTGGTCCCTGGAGGGGGCGCCCGGGCGTAATGTGGCTCTGCTGCTTGCAGCGGGGTGGGTGGGTGATTCATGCCTAATGATGATGCTGCGGCTCCTGCCGCTGCGAGGTTGGCCTGTCGCCCCCTCCCTGGCAAATGTGACTGTGTGCTGGGAGGGAGAGGGGTGGCGAGACTGGTAGAGCGCTCTGGCAGTGATGGCAAGGGTCCAAGGGTCCTGGGCACCCTCTTGGATGTATTCAACTCTTTTCCTTGCTTCTGTCTGTGCCGCACCAGGAAATGGGTTTATACAGCGCGAGCTGACTGATGAAGGAAAGTCTGCTCCGCTCCACAGTCCAGTCCTCTAGATACTCCCAGGTGTGGCTCTCCACTCGCCCAACTTCACAATCTCCCCTGTCCGCATCTTCAGTGTCTCCTCACCAGGTGCCCTCTGCCTCGCAGCCTCTCCAGGGGTGGCCCTGCTCACCTGGGGCTCAGTATACATCCTCTTTTACTTTGGGAAGCAGGAGATGGATGAGTGTGTGGAAGGACCTCTGCAAGGCTGTTTGACTTTGCAAGGCAGCAGGGGCCCGGTCTTGGGATGGAACCCCGAAGTGTGTCCTCTGCAGCTTTAACTGAGCCATTTCTGCATCACCCAGAAAGACAGGCAGTTGACTGGCAGCTGGGTGTAGATGGAGGCTCTGGTGCAATGCATGGCCTCTGCTCTCCCCCGCCCCCTCATATCGGCCTTCCGGGCACGTTTGCAGGTCTTGGCCAACCCAGTGCCTTAGTCTCACGCTCTTCACTCACCATAGACTTAGAACAAAGGGGGCCTTACTGATTGGGTTCTCCTGGCCCTGGCCAGAGGAATTGAGCATCAGGGAGGTCACATCCAGGAACTGCTCCTGGAGATGTGTCTCTCCCAGCCCAAGCTTCTTGCTCTTTCCAGAGTGGGTGAGTGGTCTTTTCTAGCGTGTTACTGTTTGTGAGGCTGACTGGACCCTCTGAGGTGTGACCCACAATCATTAGCAGGTAGGCTGTGGATGGGAAGACCCCAGGACCCCAGGGTTTGGAAAGGGCAGAGGACTTCATGGACTATTCCAGAAATGATGGCATATGGTGTACCAGGCTGTCTCCATGGTGGGAAGGCTGAGGGTCACCAATGAACCATGTGAAATCAGTGTTCTGTTTATTGAGTGTGTCATACACCATTAGCTTTGTTCTTAGCATAACTGTACACCAACAACTTGGTATGTGCTGGGCACTAAAGCTGTTCACAGAGAGGAAAAGGGCCGAGAGAGGCAGGTGGCATGCCTGGCTTGTCACAGTCTCTAGGCAGTGCTGGGAAGTCACCCAGATATGTTGTTCTGTCCAGGGAGAGACCTCAGGCTTACTGTAAAGAGCTTTCCTGTGCTTTTCCCATGCTGGTGGATTCTGGATTCAGAAGACCCCTAGGGGTCAAGGTCCTTGGCCAGTCCCATCTTTGTAGGCCTGAGAATGGGGCCTGGCAGAACCCCGTTAAGCATGGCGCTTTTGTGATGTAGGAGTAGTTTCGGGGTAGGGAATTCACTTGTCTCTGATCTGTCTCCCTGTGAAAGCTAGCTCTCTCCAGGCCTTTGTGTGACCAACAGCCATCTCCCACAGTGTGGGCAGTTAATAGGTCTGCAGACCTTTGAGGAAGTAAGAAAATCTCTTCGGGTAAAGCAGAGAGTACCTGCAGCCTGTGGCAGCCCCCTCTCCCCACTGTACATTTTTTTCTCATGAGATGTTGGTAACATCTACTCTTTCTTCCGGGGGAAGTGAAGAGAAGCATCATGGCGGGATCTCAAATGTCACCATCTCCTGAAGAGTTTGCAAAGTCTCTGGCACTTGGGAAGATCTTGTCTTAGGTCTGGGCTGAGCTCTGGGATTGGATCGTTATGCATTGACTCCTGAGGCTGGAGAGATGGCTCTGTGCATCATAAGGACCTGAGTTCACTTCCCCAGTACTCATGCAGAACCGGATGCTGTGGCTCATGTCTATAACTCCAGCACTGGGAGCAGACACAGAGGGATCCTGGGAGCTCTTTAGAGATAGCTTAGCGGTAAGAATGAGCAGTGCTATTTCTTAAAGACCAGAGTTCAGTTCCCAGCACCCATGTCCATAGCTCACAACTGTCTGAAACTCAAGATCAGTGTAAGCCAAAGTCTCTGGTTTCTGTGGGTTCTGCATGCACTCTGCACAGCCCCCCCATAATTAAAAATAAAAACCTTTAAAAGCAAAATAAGTTGGAGAGCCATAAGAGAAGACATCAGCACTGATCTTTGGCCTACACACACATACACATGCGTGCGCAAAATGAGAGCAGAGAGTCATATATTGATTTTGGTTTTTGGTTTTAGGGAGACCCAGTTGAAGAACCATAGCGCTGACTGATGCTGTGAGTCCCTCCCTGGCTGTCCTGTGCTGCAAAGTCTAGGTTGGGGCCCTGAGTCTATGCAGGGTACCAATCTGGGTGGTGTGGATCTGCTACAGTTTGTGTGTGTGTGTGTGTGTGTAAGCAGGGGAAAGGCTGAATGCTCCAATGAGGACTTGACAATACACCTGGCTTCAAGCTGCCTGAAGATAACCCTCTTTCTAGCTTACTTGCCCTGGAAGTTCCTGTGAAGGGAGATCATTTACTGACGTGGTACATATCCACCTCCCTGCAAAGGGAGTTCCTTCCCCCTGTGTTCCCCAGCCTAGGCAGGACTCACAGACTGGCAGGGGCAGCACTGGGAGCTCTGGGGGGTCTGCCTCACTCTCTTTGATTTCCCTGTATAGTCACACTGAGGGATAAATCCTCCCTCTTACCTAGGTGAGTCTTGCTTTCCTACTCTGCAAAATGGGTATGGTCTTGTTGGTAGAAAGTGAGCAGAAGTATAATGTGGTAGCCAGTGACTGTTCCCGAAGATGCTGTTATTGCTCCTCCCTTGCTGGCATGGAACCCAGGGCCTCACACACAATAATCAAGTACTCTGTCAATGAGCCCCCAGCCTCAGCTTTGAACTTGATCATGATCTAGCCTTAAATGTCCTTTGTTCGAGGGTTTCATCTCTGCAGACAGCTCTTCCCGCTGTCCCAGTCTTTGTGCCTAGCACAGTGGCTCAGGATGGAGTGGTTTCTGAGCTATTTTCCCTGAGGCCCAGTAGGGTCTTGCTTTTGTATGGCAGCCCACCACCTCACTTGGTCATGTTGGAACTGCCCCACTCTGCTGGGCACACAGATAAGAAAGAACAGAAGACCCAATTCCTGCCTCCAGGGGAAGCTGCCAGGCGCTACAGGAATCCTTTGTTCTAGCTCAGTGCATGCAAGGGGCAGAGAGGCCTTTATCCTCTATGGTCCTCCCATCCCACCTGCCTTGTCCCAAGAGACCTACCTGCCCTCTAGGAGTTGGGGGAGGAGCAGTCCCTGTTTGTCCCTCAGTCAGTTTTAGCCTGGCCTTGACCTTGCCTGCCAGCCTCCAGCCTCTTCTGCTTCTTCCGGGATATCCTGGCTGTTTTCTAGCATATAGCTGATTAGAGAAGAGGGGAAATGGATGTGCTTGGTGGCTGTGTAACAGGGGACACCACGGGGGTCTGGGAGGAGGCCTCAACTGGGGCTAGGCTGAAAGGTATAAGGGGTTACCAGCTGGACTCTTGGGGTTCTGGGTTGGGGCTGTCCAGGGATCCAGAGAAGTCTGTTGTATAGAATAAGAGTGTTTCCTGTTGTTACTTCTACCCAAATCTTACCAAGCAGAGAAACTTTGGGAGGCAGTCTCTGACATACATTTGGAGTAATGGCTCCAAGGGAACATGGTGGGTAAGTCATCCCTGCTCGAAAGAAGAACCAGAGAAAGGGTATGTGATGTCCCTGGGTGCCTCCCTTCCTTCACTGAGGGTGGGAAAAAGCAGCAAGAGAAAGTTAGGTGAGGCTCAAGCTGAGGTGGGTGCCTTAACAGGGCAATGCAGCTCTCGGAGAGCAGGCTAGCTCCCCCACAGGCTCTGTGACCTTCAGTTAGTTGCATCTCTTCTCTGGGCCATGCATTCAGCTGTGACTGACACCTGGCTGCGTGGCTCCAGGGTTTTACAGGAAGACAATGCTTTGAGGGTTAGAGAGGGCATGGGGCTTCAGGGCAGCAGGGCCCTGCGCAGGGTAAGGGCTCAGTAGCCTAGATACTGGGAGATTTTAGCTGTTTCCTGTGGCATGAAAATGGGCTTCATGATGAGCCCTGGAGTTGATGAGGATTCAGGGTGCATGGAGGAGATAGTGCAGTCTCCAGTCATGATTCTCTACATGCTGCAGGGATGTGTATCTGACTGGAT